>APFE030954391.1:12829-47795 GCA_000404065.3 Pinus taeda
ACATGAAGATGATTTCTTTATAAGTTTTTGTCCATATACTGTTGTGTTCTTTGGAATTGGTTGTTTTGTAGGACAAAGGAGCAACAGGAACTTGAAGAAGGGTTTGGACCCTAAAGGAAATTCTCAAACGTAGGACCTAAGGTACGCCCCTCATACTATAGAATTTGCTTATAATAGCATAATGGCTGTGTGAATGTGTGTTTCTCTTTATAGACAACTTTCAGTCTGCTAGGGTTTCAAGCCAAAAGCCCTAGGGGAACATTTCCCTCAACAGGGGGCCCCTAGTCAAAAAATTTAAAAAATGAATTAGTGCTTGTATTTCTTTTTTTTAATAAAACTTACCATCATAAACTTAGGAAAATACCCTTGGAAAATCTAAAAAGCTTAAGTTTCATGATAAGGTAAGAAAAAATCACTCCTTAAGAAATATCGCATCGCAAAAAAGATAATAGGATACCTCCTTACGAGCTGAATTCTAAGATTGTGAGATCACAATGCGAAACCTCATCGCATTGCATGCATCAAAGACCACTTATGCTGAAAAACCCCAAACCGCTAATATGCGATGGCGCATATCGTAAAATCGCATTTCGCAGAAAATACATTAACAAAAAAACTATCATATGCCGCGCTCTAGCGATATTGCGATAATGCGATATTGTGATAATGCGATACAGCGATCTTGGATATTGCGAAGCAAATTGCAAAATCACTTCATCATGGATCTTTCGGCCTCGTTATTTGAGAAAAAGCTTTTTCCATAAACCGAGGCCTGGTTATGCGCTTTAATGCTAATTAATGAGTTAGTTGCCAAATGTTAATGAAATATGGTTTTGTGCTTATCGAAGAGCCAGTTCACATAAGGTGGTATATTGTATATGTCTTCAGCATTTAAAGCTTTCTCGTCACCTTTCCTTACCATTACTCTCACCTCACTTGTAAACTGCAGGAACAAAGAATAAAGAAATATACAAAGCAGTATATAGGATATTACGGGTAAGAAAGGCAAAGCTCCGAGCTCTGAAGACAAAGAAATGACGCCCTTGTATACATACACCGCCTGTAATAGAGAAACTGATATTACTACTTGGGAAGGCATGTATAATCTACTTGAAGAAGAGAATCCCAAAGTGATGGAGGTTACAGCTAGTGGAGGCTCACAGGGGTCTTCTGAGGCATCAGTTACAGATCTAGCTTGCTCATTCTTGCACCGGATAGCGGCGAGGCCAAAATTTTTTCCCTACACAAACATGGTTAAATGGGTACTAGACAACATTGACATCAAAAACAGAAAATTTAAGGCTGAGGGTCAAGGACTCATTGGCTCATTCACTCAACAAGACTTGAAGCTCATGTATCATTTACAAGAGCCACAGGCGACTTACAACAAATAGTTCATAGAGAAGTTTTCTAAAGAGAATGAAGACCTGGCAGAATGCACCAAAGATTGGTCAAGGAGAGACGAACCACTAAAATGAGATAAACATGGTATGTATAGTACTGGTTCTCTCACTTGCCCATATTTCTTTTATGCTGCTATGCTCTGTAGACTTTTCGGGAAGGTAGACATTAACAAATTTTCATTTGAATGGCTACCATTATTGGATGCTGCCGTTAATGCTACTATCATGGATTGGGCTAAAATATTGTCTAGCAACTTAGCCATGGCCATTTTAAATTACCGGTCTAAAAGAACTATTTCTCAGAGAATTTATCCCCCTTTCTACTTATCGGCATATGTGGTGGATGTAATTTTTTATGTTTCCAAGTTTCATTTAATGGGTTGGAAATGGACGACTCAAGACCCCTTACCCATTCATATTTATCACAAAGAATTGTGGGATTCTAAGTTCACTTTGTATTTCTACAAGATTTGTCATGGAATCATGTTGCCCCTGTACAAAATGTTGTATGATAAAGATGCTCCAAGATTTTCTCCTGAACCAGAGGTAGATATACTCCCTGTCGCAAGATGGTTCAGAGAAGAACTGTTTACATATGTCAGGGTATTCGGAAGTGTCACTTCCCCTCACATCTTACCTTTGTATGTTCCTGATAGACTCATGGCACGAGAAATTGCTTATCAAACCTACGGAGAAGGAGGTTTGACTAAAGATTTGAAGGACAAAAAGAAGGCTGTTTGGCCACAATTTCCTGTAGCATGTGGGGCCCTTTCGCTATTTGATGTGGGCCATGCATTCAAAGAAGTAAACAACATAACATGTCTGCAATTGTTCAAATTTTCAGGAAGAACATTCGACCCTCATGATATTGCTAAGAATTTCACTATTGCAGTCAAAATAAAGGTATTTTCTAAAGAGGATGATCTTGTTGATGACATGTTCCAATAGAAAAGTACGCTTAAAGAAGTTTTGGATTCAGCCCAAATGTGATTCCCTCCAGCAGAATTTCAGCAGTTCAAGATATTCAGGGAGAGGAGGTTAGCTAATATTCCTTTGGAAAAACTACGCTTAGAACCCGTAAGAGAACCAACTCCAAGTATTAGTCTCAGTACAAGTTCAGGCACAGATAGATCTAAATCTAAGTCTAGGAAAGAAACATCAGAACACTCTAAGAAATCTGAAAGTGACCATGGTAAAAGCGAGGGGTCAGTAAGGGATACTGCCCAGTCAAAAGAGCTCCCACAGCAACAGGCTTTGACCTCTCCACAGATAGTTCCTCCCCCTCTCATTTTTCAGCCACCATCAATTAGAACTGAGCTAGATAAAGAATGGGAGACCTTCAATGATTTAATCAATATTGAAGGGTAGAGCACAAAGCCATCGGTGAGTAATGTACAAGTAACAAAAGATATAGTCATGGGAACAGTTAGCAATGTCTCAGATATGGAACATATTCCCATTACCCCATCCTCTGCACTTATACTCAAGATAGAGGAGATTCCTCCTCTTGATGTATTTTATAATCCACAACACAAGGCAGTAGTGAGAAGACAAAGAAAGAAAATGAAATTGGAAAATGTGTTCTCTCATGATGCAGGGCAATTAGACGTCCTATGGCAAGATCCTACTACCAATCCCACTGAAAATCTCACCAAATTATCTCAGATCGCAGGAGAATATGCCTCTGTGACCATTGATAAAGCATATGAGGTACAACAACTAGTAAAAGAGAAGGAAGACCAGATACAAGTTTTGCAGCAACAGTTGCAAGAAGCCAACACCAACAACAAAGCACAGAAAAAGCTTGAAAGATTACAACAGGACTTCCAACGAATGTAGATAGGCTACCAGAATAGTTTGGCTGAGAGAGAAAAACAATTACAGGATATGCAAGAGATACACAAGGATGATCCTAAACTTACAGAATTCAACACAAAATCCATTTCCTTAAATGATCAACTACTACAACAACAGGAAGCATTGTGCCAAAGAATATCATAGTGGAACTCATATTGCGAAATAAGTGATAAAATCACTAATCAACTCATAGGCTTACGACATGATTATGATTTAATCGATAAAAGAGTTACTGAATGTTTGGCTTGGCAAGAAACAGAGGAGGGAAAAATAGCAGGCGTACCAATAATCAATGACAATCATAAAGAAATGCTCTTTAACAAATGGGATGCGCAAATCAGGAAAGCAGAGCAAGCAGCAGAAGAAGCAGCCACATCAACAAACAACGTTATTGATTGCATAAATTAAAATTTGCATAGGGAAAATCTGATCTCAGAAACCACTCCAGGGTATCTACCAAAAGTACAACAATTGCAAACAAGCTAGAGACAGAAGGCTCAAGAAAAGGCAGAATCAATCAAAAGATCAACTAAGTTGAATTGGGATTCTTACTAGGCATATTTGGTAAAACCACATAGCCAGTGTATGACTCTCAAATGCATCATCAATTCTGCCGAGAAGATGGCACCAGCTCTTACTGATTCCGTTTTTGCAGGATAGTTAAAGTCTGAAGTCGGCCAGCCGACTCTTCTCAAGCAAATGCTGAATACTTGCGATTTCAAGGAGGAGATACAGAAATATTTAATTGTTAGTTTTAGATCCAATGTTGGTATTAATTTTTCTTTATTTTTTCTTGAAAAAAGGACGGTCATTTAAATCGTATCCTACATTTTTGTAATAAGTTATATTTAGATTTAGTTAGTAGTATTTAAACCCTTCTCATGCATTTAGAGAAGGGTCCTGAAATTTGTCAAAAACTTGTCCTCAGAACATGCACTTTTGCACCCTCCAAGGAGGTTTTGATGAATGAATGGAACATGATTTATTGATATCTGCATTTAATATCTGCTACTGATGTTGCACTTCTGTACTCTTGGTGGATGTTGGATTAAGAAGAGATAAATCATTATCGCTTGAAGCTTATGAGTAGAACTAGTTATAAATGGTACTTTTATCTCTTAACTATTTCTGCCATTGTGTTAAAGTGATATTCATGTTCAATTGTTTATATATTAATGCATGAATGCCTGAGTTATCATTTGGCACTTTTGTACAGTGATAGCTATTTATTTATGCTTAATGTATGAGTAGCTTATTATGCGATATGTTTTTCACAACTGTTTCGTCTAACTTTTTATATGAAGTGGTTTATCTATATTGAATTCTTTTATCATAACAGCTGAATGATCTTTATTATTGATTGTTATCTAAAATCATTTTAGATCGCATAACAGAAGGATTACACCCCAGGTTAGTGTAGACTTAGATATTTCTGTTTATTAGAATACAGTTGCATGTCATTAGATTAGAGTTAGAATTAGAGCATCTCACTTAAAAATTTTTAGAAAGGAAATATCAATTCTTCACACACACACACATAAATTGGGAAAATGGTTCCATATCCCCAGTCAGACCCACTATACCAAACGAAAAAGGAGCTACTAACTAAGGTCCGGACTGCGTGGGTATCCCCCTTGTTGTAGACCCGATTTTCAGTGCTTCAGTAGGTCCCTAACCATGATCAGTTTAATGGGTTCTATCTCTTGACCCATGACCTAGAGGTTGATGTGAAACTGATTAGGTACAATACATGGTCATGTGCAACACCATGTGGACCCTGGATTTCATGCCAACTAGCTTGACTCCTGACTAAGGCCCCACTCGACTCTTAGCCTACGCTCGTCTAGTCGGGCTCAAACTCATTCTAAGTTCAACTTGTCAATTTGAATTTCCCATTTGTGACCTAGAGGGGTGCCATAGGTGAATTCAACTTGTTTTATGAGATTTTGTACTTAGAAAATTTCAGACTATTTTCTTTTTGATTTCTCACCAATCCGAACCATACCAAATCTGATTTCCTGTGAAGAGATAAAACTTACTCTCTATGAGATGAAGAACTGAAATATGAAGATCTCATGAACTCTTTCCAACACCCCTTGAGCATGGAAACCATCCACTTATGTGCCTGCACTATCATCTAAGCTAAAACACATAGATGAGATTACTCCCAAAATTTGTTGGGATTACAACAAAAACTCAGGCTATTACTTACGCAATAAAATACATAGAGAACATGCAAGTTGAGTGCACTTCTCAAAATCACGGGAATTCAATCCAACCTCCTAGCCACATCATATATATGTATGCATTTATTTATAGTTTATAACAACTCACCTATACAAAAGATATAAATAGTAAATGAGCCAACAAATCATACTTATAAATTTAATGAAAGGAACATGGAGATTCATGCTCACACATCACATACAAGAATATAACCATTCTTCAAGATATTATACAAGAATGTAACACTCCTGTAGAAATTACAAGAATCACATTCCTTTTTCATATAGGGGATACATATCCCTCACATATGTCATGATAACTAAACCTAATAACCAACATGCACATAAAATCGCTCATAAGACAAAATTCCACCCATTCCTAGTTACGTGGAAACTTAAACAACAATTCAAAACTCAGGAGACTTAGACAACATTTCAATCCTCGGGTATAAATAGATATACATTTACATATATTTATAGGTTACAAACCACAAGACCCTTCCTTTCATACTTACATCTATTATATTATTATATATATATATTATATATATTATATATATATTATATATATATATATATATATATATATTAATAAATATATATAATATAAGATGTTAAGTATGAAAGGAGAAGGGTCTTGTGGTTTGTAGACCTATAAATATATAATAATGCCATCATTCCTAAGCTGTATCAGTCATGTAAAGATCACTTATGTAATTCATTTAGAAACACATAGATTATTTCAACACATGGATTTTTCCCATCTTCTATACTTAGGTAAATAGATTAATTTCAAGCTCTAAAAGACAAAGAAAGCACACATGTTGCATTTAAGAAAGCTGCACCAACTTCATGCATAGAAATAAGTGCACTAAATTAGCCATTGATTCCAGCTTAGACACCCAAACATCCGTAAATTTGATGTAATGAGTATAAGGCTCATTCCTCATAATAAGAACACAACAATGGGCTATTGGTATATGCATCTAAGAGAACATGATTAACTCAAATTTAGAGGTATAACCACACCACACACCAAACAAATATACTAAGTTGTAAGTCTAGAATGCATATAGATATTAATAGTTTAACTATTTCTCTTAAGTCATGCTAATTCACTCCATTTTCCAAAAAAATCAGGCAGGAATCATTCCACACATTCATAATGGCATACACATACTTCAGTGATTGAGGATATGCAGTCAAAGTTATACGAACACTTATCTAATAATGAAGAAACCTGGAAAATGAAAATGAGACTCTAACTCTCCACCCAACCTTAGACGAGCTGTAACCAAATATTTCTTGCAGCTGTCACCCCTGAGCCATATTCCAAAGCTTTAGGTAGAGTTATTTCATAGGAATTTTAAACCAATATTATAGTTAAAACCAGGTGTCTTGAGCCTGCTCATCCCCACCCACCAACTACCAAATTAATCAAGTTAAAAGAAATAGTGAACCACCTCACTGGCATATGACCATCTTCTACTCAGGAAATTAGACCAACATCATCAACTAAAACAGGGTGTTTCAAGGCCACACTACCTTCACCCACTAGCTATTCAATGATTGCACAACAAGAAATGAATTATATTCCCCCCATGATCCTCTCATTCACATATGGATCATGTATCTTTCTTCCTAAAGAAAATATCCCCCCTCTCGGTCTCAACCACCTTCCTCTTGTAACCGACCAACCACCCTTGTGTTTTCATGGGTCTGCATAGACCAACCACCTTGACAAAACATCCCATCCTCTCATTAATTTTTTTCATTTTCTCTCTTTTGGTTGTTGCCTAAATATAATGTGGGAACGTCCTTCATTTCTAGTTGATTTTTTAATAAGAAATCAACCCATTATTGATATTTGAAACAACCAACTTCCTTAAGTAATCTACCTTCTCAAGCATTGGAATCTGTGTCCCTTCCTAGCCATTTTAATTTATGGTTATATAATTACAATTAATTGTTTTTACTATTTACAAGGGGAATTTACCCGTAGGGTATGTCACAAATCCCACCCCCTTAGAGGAACATTGTCCTTCGTGTTCTATACAAAACACAAAATAAAACATGCCTTAAACTATGCAAAACTAATTTGGAGCGTTATATTTACAACTCAATTACAATTATAGTTGACATAGATAGCTTCTTTCCCAAAAAATCAGTAAATATTAAAATTCATTAACTCAACTATATTTAAATGGCGCTTTTGTAGTTTCTTGGTGCTATTTCCACACCAATATCAACTCGCTAGCTTTCCCTTTTCCTAGAGTGCTACAAGACTCCATATTACAACACTACTTTCCTTTGCACTCTTGTTCAATCAACAAATAGTTCCTGGCCCATTGCTTCTCGAAACACCCCCAATGGGATTCTAATTCCAATCAACCATGCTCATGACCCTTTCCAAAATCAAAATTAATTTTTGGCATCCCCTTCTTTGCTTCCTAGTCCCTTGAGTGATCCAATCCCCTTCCATGTAATCACTCACCTTCCAAGTTTAAGCATCCCCTCCTCTACTTCTCAGTCACTTAGGTGATCAATTCCTTGGCAAGGCTTCTAGCTCACATAAGAGGGATTTCATAACCAAGGTAAATCTCTGCCTCAACATTTTCATACCATTTATGTCATGCTTCATGGAAATCAATAGACATCATTGGGTGATAGCGTCCCACAATGGTCTTGTTCCTAAAATATTCTACCAACATACTATTGCATGCTCAATTATTTGGTTGTTGCTACAATTAGTCTCACAACTAGCTCCATCCACCAATGCAGGAAATTCCACACTTTCCTATAACATAGCACATATACTTCCATGAGTTTCATAATAAGAAATTGTAATTATTTAAACCATACCTCATTAACAACTTATTCATGAGGTAACATTTGCATTTATTTTGGTTACTATCGCAACAAGCCAAATTAACTCATAGATCAAATCATCATAAATAAGAATATCACATCATGTTCCTAGTTGTGAATTTTCATGAAATCAAATGAAATACTGATACTTACCTTGAATTTCTCTTTTCTTCTTTATTTACACACAATGGATCAGTTTCCCAACCCTACAAGCATCTAGTGGCCTTCTCTCTTCCCACACACACACACTAGGTCAGTTTCCAAACCTGGCAAGCACCTATTGCCTTCTCTTCTCTTCTACCTCATACACACACTCAATCATTTTCCAAGCTGGAAAGCATCTAGTGCCTTCTCTTCTCTTCTCTTAAAACTCAATTTTACGAAGTGGTTCATCGACCCCAAGGCAAGAAATTAGTAACATGTAGATATAAATAAGCCCAATTTCTACCCCACAAATATGGGCACTACTGATCCTGGTAGTCTTATGTCGACAAGAATATTGGTGTATCCCACACCTTCATAGGCCAAGAAACCCACATTTCGGGATATCTATCTGTCCTAATCAACATAGGCCCAAACACTACCACACCTTCTTATCGAAAAACATTACACAACACATGCATATATACATAGTGTAAAACACAACACATACACATATACACATGATACAACATAGCGAATGCATATGGTGCTACACAATATGTATGACACAATATAACATGTACACAACAATGTTGAAAATCCATAGACCATGTTGTCTCTATCCACACACACTATGAGACATTGTCTCTAATGTATTCCCCATGCTTTACCATGTGCATTTGCAATCCAAATTTGGGGTCCGTGGTTTCTTTAGTTATCAATGCTTATCCCAACATGCCACATATCACACTACTTTCATTCTACTAATATATCCCTTGACATTCACTATTCATAATATAACATGGGCATAATATAAGAATCATATTCACCTCATATCAATATCATAGATTATTCAAGGATACTTTTGTTGGGTATGTAACATGATTATCTTCCTGATTTAGAGGTCTTTTTTTAGCCACGTTTGGATCTCGTGCCACCGTGTGAAAGGGTTTGAGGGAAGCACCCCTGAAAGCAAAATTTAGATAAACAAACTTGCCTTGTAAAATATTGTAATTTTGTAGTCAATTTGGGCCTTTCATTAGGTAAAATATCTAATAGTTGAAACTATGTTAATTTAGGGTTTTTTCCTTATAAGGCAACCCATGGTTCATATGAGGGAATTGTATTGTGACTATGTATTATTATGTGTGACAAAAAGAGAGGATACTGTGTGAGAGTGAAGAGGAAGTTTCAACGAATTTGTTGTAGGTTGTATCACATAAGTTCATTGGATAATATAAAAGGAAGGACTGGATGTTTCTCCATGGACGTAACCTAAATTGGGTGAACTACATTTATTTTTGTCTATCTTGTTTTATGATTTTATGTGTTTATATTTCCAAAATATTTTATGTGTTCCATTTCATTGCTATTTAATTTCTAATAGCTATTTCCCACTTGATTCCTCAACAACCAAGAAGCTGACATTCCATCCACATTTGCATGAAATGAATATAAAGCATCATTCTTCCACAATAATGACTCTTGACAAAATTTCCAATTATAATGGCATTCATATATGTACATAAACGTTGGCATGATCACGAACATATGATAGATTTACATATGAACATTTGAACTAGGGTCAAGAGAGCTTTCTTGTGGTCTTTTCATGTCTATCATATCACTATCCATTATCCCATGGACTAAACTGGTCCACCTAGCGATCATATTGTTAACCATTTGTTTATGGACATAACACACATTAATGTGTGTCAAATAGAGCCAGGGTTTAGAGAACTCCCTTCAACTACACACAACATGTATAAAGTTTTCAACAACAATTGCCAATGTGGTCGAGAAATTCTTTTAGCTGAATTACTCCCTTTACCTTTTCACCTTGTTGTTAGTACCAATGCTTCTAGGTTGTTATTTTATACTAGAAATGTTTACACAATTCAATTCCAACCATGCACATTTCTTAATTTATGCTTGTTTTCACATTCAAGAGGAACACTCCCAAGTATTTCAACAATGGCCTATTTTGCCCTGTTATAGTCCATTTCGTCACACCCTATTAATATGCCACTTAATGGGATCAATCAACATCATACTCCCCCTTGTCATCATCTTGCACAAATCCCTAAGCATGTTTATTTCATTCCCTAGAGTTTCTGCCCTAAACTACATCATTTGATCCAGTTTTAGGACTGATGCACCCCAACCTCTTGTTGGAAAATGTTCACCTATAGGTTTCTCCACTGTGGCCTACGTTGATCACCTACAGGTTGCTCCCCTTCGCATCTACAGTGGTTCTATAAATTCGGTAAAAAGAGAGAAATTATGGAAGCCTCCTCTTCCATAATTTGTTACAACCATTTACCTCAAATAAAACATTCATATATAATCTTATCCTACTTTGGAGTTTCCATCCCTTATCCTTTGATCCCATCCTCCTAGTAAAGGTGGATCTAAAATCTTAGCTTGGTAAACAGATAAGAACTCCCAAATTACCCTACTCCTGTATATATTTACAACCTTTCATATGCAAGAGGTTGGCTTTTGGAGAGTGATTCTACGCTTATGCTGCTATTGTGAAAGGTTTCATTTCATCCATTTAGGGTGATTGGAGGTGCACATTGTGACAAGGAAAGGACAAGTCAGCCTGGAGGAGATCTTCTACAAGATAAACACGCATTTGTGGTTGTAAACTCCTTCCATTTATATTAATGCAAATAATTTTCTGTTTTCCTATATGTGATGTTGTTATTTCATATATTTCAGTACCATGTTGATCTATTGAATAGAGTATTTAGATGATACTACATAGATCTCATAGTTTCTTAGCTTGTGTTATCTGACTGTGCAGAGCTGGAATTGGAGCATCTAAGCTAAAGAAGGAGCGAATCCCATGACAGATTCTAGGTGTGTTTCATTCCATCATCTATTTACTTTAAGGAAATAATTTTGTTCCTTGTCTCTATGTTGTTCTAGGTTAGCCACCAAGCCTAGGGGAGATATTTTTTTTCGCAATCATGAATCTTGTTTAACAAATTGGTGACCATATTAGGGATTAGTGCATTCCCTTGGTGGTTCCTTTTCCCTTTTTGTTTGATTACCTCCTTGATAGACCTTTTCTTCTTTACCCAGCAAAGAACAGACCTGGGAAGTTGTTTTATTTAGTCTATTTTTCAATTTTTGGGAGGGAATCCTCTATCCCTGGTCCAACACACCCTTTGTTCCTTTGATAGAGCATTGCACCCCACTCGAGCCCTCTTTGTATCCGCATTGCAAAGCACTGGTGCCTCTTCTATACTAGTTTTGAAACCTATTTTTGCACAAAACTTTCCCTTGTTTATGAGTATCTATTTGATCATCCTACTTCCAACTAACCTTCCTTGAGTCTTGAGTGTCTTGTGGTCTCTCTATAGCCTAAATTTGGTTTTCATTTGTCTTTGATTGCCTTTGGTAAGAATTGGCTTTGAATTTTCTTTGTTCTACTCATTTGGTCACTTGCAAACTGATTTTGTTTGGTCATTGGTCGTTTGGATGAATTGTTGTTTCAGTCTTAATTCTAAAAAGTACATTTGAATAAGTGATTAAACATCTGCATATTAGTTTTCCTCATTTTGAAAATTAAGTGTGTTGAAAAAAAATGCATTGGAATTTAGGGTTTTGTGTGTGTATTGATATAGGAACAGTCATATTGAAAGAGAAATTGCATCTTGCATCTTGTTTTCTACATGTTGTGTACTGCAGACTGATTGTTTCTTCCCTTCCTTAGCTAGATTTTCATTGAAAGAGAAATATTTCCATTTTCTCATGTTAGGTTTGCATTTTAGGATATTTAGGTGACATTCGCAATGATCCCAAAATTGAAACTTAATCAAAGATAAACTCTAAAATTCACCTTAATCAACCGAAGGAGAATTTGTAATATTAACGCAAACACTTTGAGGTTTAGGCAAGATACATGTTCTAGCATCATTAAACGTAGGAGTTGTCATTGTTTTCCAACGTTTTATCATGGGGGTGAAATCTCATTCCACGTATGTAAGTGTATAAGATCGTTCTCCACATACCTTTGGGTATATTGGATGGCGATCCATGCATGTATAGTATATGGGAATGCTCTCATCAAATGATTACATATTAGACAACACTACTACGGAATGCACTCCCATGCATCGTCGAGTATATTTTGGGAATCCCCTGTAGGCTGCTATCCATCCATAGGTAACCAAGTTGGCTGCCTTGTATACCATGATACACTGAACACAACATTCAAGGAAATTTCCTGCATGTACATTAAGTACTTACCAAGGTGTATATTGTAGTTCATTGTTGCTTGATAAACCTTTATTCCTAGTTATCCCTTTGTTTTGTATGTCTTTAATTTCTAAAATCAATTAATTGACCGTGAAACAACATCCTCCCTGTGGAACAACTCCTTAGTGGATATTAGGTTGAGACTAATGGAAACAATGATGGAGTCTAACAATCAAGGGAACCCCTTTGATGGTAATCCTGGTCCTTTTCCTTCTTTTGGAAATATTGGTGCTCCTTATATGGAAACATTATCCCTTCTAGGATTTACCATTGGTTTTTTAGTTTGGTTATTTTTGACCCCTATGGTTCTCCTCCACCTGAACAACATCAACCTCATGTTGATCCTAAAGTTGACACTTTGCCTTATTCACTTATTTTTTCTCCATCCGTTTCTTCCTCTTTGTTTGGTGAAAGTCTTGATTCTAGCAACCAGGAAGCTAAGAATAAGAAGAAAAGCACGACGAAAAATAAAAGGACGAAGAAGAAGAAGAAAAATAAGTAGGGGTGTTTTCTAGGTAAATCCTCTTTGCACACAAAGACAATCCATATAGCCTAATGAGTGGGACTAGCAACCAACGTGACAATCTATGAGACACTTTCCTAAATTACAATCAAAATGAGAGAAGGAGAAGGAGACCTACCTCGTTCTGATGTTATAACAAACTACTTTGTTGAATATCTTGATTGCTTGCTCCTCAGGTTCAACCCTACTTCTCACAACATTTTAATACCTGCACAAGAGGCCAAAAACACAACAAAGCTTACAAGTGCAACAAGTATAATCGAATATAATCCACTTAACAGATCAAGGAGCATTAAAATAAATGATGCATTGACACAAGAATTTATGGAAAGTGAACCAGCAGTTGTATATATTAATGAATTAAAGAGGAAGCATACAACCAAAGCCTTGATGTTAATAAGCCTTCCTTGAGTGAATTTCCAAGTCCAAGCTCAAGCTCTCCAAGCACTCCTTCTCCAAGCCAACTTGAATAGCATGTATGCACTATCTTAGCATAAGGGTGAAAATAATCAGAGACCAACCATTTGGGAATGGAGGGGGATGAATTTATAGGTAGAGAGAGGGAGTTAGGACCTCACCAAATATAGGGGAATGTAATAATCTTAAGGAGGAAGCTCATAGGGATAAGATCAAAGGCTAATATTGGGAGAATTTGATGACATCCACAAAGAACATCATCCAACTCACCGTTTTGGAAGCCTCTAGATCACAAAGCTTCTCCTCCACTTTGGGAATACTTTCCTTTTAGGGTTTAGCATGAGTATTCATGAAAAAATTGTGCTAGCAATGTGAGGCTTATATGGTGCAACCTGCCATCAGCATGAGAGGGTAGTGTCACAATCACGCTCACCCATAAATTAGGTTTTTGAGCCCATTTTTCTCAGGAAGGGCTCAAGGTAATTTTTCATTAGTTATTCAGGGAAGGGGTGCATATCAGGATGGATACACTGCATAGTTGTCAAGGTTTTGGCACTCCAGGGTATGACATAGGGAAGTTCATGAGGTGTGACAAAATAATGTGTAATAGATTTCCCCTAAAGCATGAAGGTATAACATGGATTGATGGCTGAGATGCTTTACGAGCTAGTGCATGGACTAGAACAAACACCATAAGGAGACCTGTAAATCATGGATGCATATACATATACATATCTTATGCCTCTGTCATATCTATGAAAACATGAATCCATGGTATAGACATAGCCATCCGAATAGAAAGGACCATGTTAAAAGATCCATGATATGGGTGCAATGATCTGAATGAAAAAGGATCCTCTATAACTCTAAGATCCATGGTATGGATGTAGCCACTTGATCTAGAATGATGATCATCATTATAGATATAAGGTCACATAGTATGGTCACAACCACTCGTATAGAAGAAACATGTATACAATCATGAATGATACATAGCTCCACGTAGCCTGAGTTATATTATACAAAACTTAGGGTCTCGCACTTCATCCCAACCCAATCAAAGTATGAATTCTAACATGCGAATGAATGTGTCGAAGTCAAACATGCCATAAAACCACATGATTACTGGTCAATAATGTGAACCGTTAACATGCACGAGAGAAACCACCAATAATGACAATGGCTCTTAAGGTACGACAATACAATCTATAAATGTGAAGATGAATCTGGAGTTGAACACTCGTGGAATCATTCAATCAAAGGCCAATGATGAAACCTGTCATCAAATGGGAAGAACTTCCCATTAAGGCATGCAAGCTCTAAGGTACTGAAAGGGAGTTTCTAAGTCATCTTCCTGGATAATGAGTTGAATTCGACAGGAAATGACCCGTTGAAGGAGGGCATAATGATTCCCCCATATTTGACATGAAGCAAGGAATTAAGTGGAATAAACGAGTATGATGCATGAATGTGGCAAAAGGTCAGACAATGTACAGGTGGTAAACTACAGATAGGACTTCTCTTGAACATATCGGTGACATGACTCTAGAGTGTGGCAAAATTTTGACTCAACATAGGACCAAGGGTCATGATGATGAAGTGGAATAGTCATATGAGAGGAAAAATGGATCACCAAAACTTGGAAATACAAGTAACTGAGTGAGGATATCCCAAACTCGTCATGAAAAACAGATGAGTGTCATGTTCAAGAGTGACATGCTACCAATACAAGATATGTTTCACTTTCATTTTTCCCCACTATTTCTAACGGGTACCCCAGTTATTTTTAATCATAAGCTTGAAGGGGATATCATATTCTTGTTGTATAAGTTCATTCTTCGAATGAATCCATCCTAGTAAGTTTTACAAGTCCTAAGAAGGAGAAACTCGGTCTCGTCATGGTGACAAGTCTTGTTAGAAAATTATATATTACGAAGCAATGTAACACATAAAATATTGCAGAAATATAAACAAAAAAAACACATAAAACAAGAGAGACACAGATATACGTGGTTCACCCAGTTTGGCCTACGTCCACCCCAAATAGCCAGTCCTTCCTTTCTATTATCCAAAAAAATGAAGAGACACAACCTACAACAAATCTGCTATAATATCCTCTGGTTTTTCTCACAGTCTCACCTCTCTGCTTTTCGCCTTGGAGAATACACATCTATTACATAGCCTCAAATACAATGCCCTCATACAAAGAGAGGGGTTTCCTTCTAGGGAAAAAACCCTAAACTAAACATAATTTCTAGTCAATCTGGGCCGTTCATTAGGCGGATGATCTGATGGTAGAACTCGATGAAATATTTTCTCCTGTTGCTAAAATGACTTCAATCAGAACTATTTTAATTCTAGTTGCAGTTGAATATTTGCATCTTGAGCAGTTAGATGTAAAAACAATCTTTCTCCATGGGGATTTGGAGGAAGAGATATATATGTAGCAACCACAAGGATATGAGGTAAAAGGGAAGGAGAAACTAGTGTGCAGGTTGAAGAAGAGCTTGTATGGCTTAAAACAGGCTCCAAGGCAGTGGTATCTAAAATTTGACAAGTTTATGTCTGAACAAGGTTATACTAGATGTCACTCTGATCATTGTGTTTATCTGAAAAGCAAAATGATGGCAGCTATATTATATTGTTATTGTATGTAGATGACATGCTTGTTGCAGGATCTAACATGCAGGAAATAAATGTGCTCAAAAGAAAATTGGCAAATTCATTTGCAATGAAGGATTTGGGAGCTGCAAAACAAATCCTTGGTATGAGAATAACTAGAGACAGGAAAAATAGCAAACTAACATTGTCTCAGAATGAGTACATACAAAAGGTGTTGAAAAGATTTAATATACACAATGCAAAACCAGTTAGTACACCTTTTGCTAGCCATTTCAAACTTAGTAAGGAAATGTGCCCAAAGACCCAAGAAGACATGGATTATATGTCTAAAGTTCCATATGCATCAGCAGTTGGAAGCTTAATGTATGCAATGATCCGCACAAGGCCTGATATTGCACATGCAATGGGAGTTGTAAGCAGGTACATGAACAATCCAGGAAAGGAACACTGGATGGCAGTGAAATGGATTCTCAGATATTTGAAAGGTACCACAAATCAAGCATTATGCTTTGGTGGTTCAAACATTTCCCTACAGGGATATGTTGATGCAGACATGGCAAGTGACAAAGATAACAGGAGGAGCACTACAGGATATGTATTTACTATTGGTGGAATAGCTGTCAGTTGGGTTTCAAAAATCCAAAGTGTTATTGCAATTTCAACAACAAAAGCAGAGTATGTTGCTGCTATAGAGGCTAGTCAAGAAATGATTTGGTTACAAAGGTTTATGGGTGAATTGGGTAAGGAGCATGATATGGGCACGTTATACAGTGATAGCCAAAGTGCCATTCATCTTGCAAATAACTCAGCATTTCATTCCAGGACTAAACACATACAACTCAAGTACCATTTCATACGGTCAGTTTTGGAAGATGGAGAGTTGAAGCTGGAAAATATACAAACTGGCCAGAATCCTGTAGATATGCTAACAAAAGTTGTAACCAGGGAGAAACTGAGAATATGCTCAGTTTCAATTGGTCTTCAAGGATGACGATAAAGATGAGAAACAACCAAGTCCAAAGAGGAGTCATTGTCCAGCAAAGGAAACAACGATGGAGTTGCTACAATCATTCTCCAAGTGGGAGATTGTTGGGTGTGGAGCATGATTGTTCAAAGGTCTTTGTTTCAGCCGGATGTATAACCTAGGAAGTTTGTACACCCCTCCACACGGGGGGGTGTGGGGGGGAGGATCCCTACCAGCTGGGGGGTCCGGGGGCCAACGGTCCCCCTGTGGGAGTTTTGGGGCAGCGCCCCCAAAGCTAAAAACAAATATAACATTGCCTTGTAAAAGTATGGTAATTTCTAGTCAATCTAGATCGTTCATTAGGCGGATGATCTGATGGTAGGATTTATGTTTAGTTTAGGGTTTTTTGCCATAGAAGGCAACCCCTCTCTTTGTATGAGGGCATTGTATTTGAGGCTGTGTAATAGATGTGTATTCTCCGAGCGAGAAGGAGAGAGTTGAGACTGTGAGAGAAAACAGAGGATATTACATGGGATTTTTTGTAGGTTGTGTCTCTTCATTTTGCTAGATAATAGAAAGGAAGGACTAGTTGTTTGGGGTGGACATAGCCCAAACTGGGTGAACCATGTATATTTGTGTCTCTCTTATTTTATGCGTTTTTTGTGTTTATATTTCTACAATATTTTATGTGTTCCATTGCTCCGTAATATATAATTTTCTAACAAGTCTTTTATCGTTTAATTTTTACAAGTCCAATGGAAGAATAAATCGGTGCCTTTTTCATATTTAGAGAGGTTGAAAAAGAGATGAAAAAGAAAAATCCATCATGTCCCTTTTTGTAAATTGTCTCTCGAACCCAAAAAGGTACAAAACAATATTTGAGAGAACCTTCTAGCCATATTTGACTAAGGTGTTCCATTTTTGTACAATTGCCTATCTCAGTATGGAAAAGGGTTAAACTTATACCGAGTAGATGTCAATTCATTTAATTTATCGAGTTCAAAAAGACAAGTACTCGATGATCTTTTCATATTTCGGGAGTCAGAAAAGAGCTGAAAGATGACTCCTCCTAGAGGAACGAGTGGTATAAATGGATAGCAACTGGTTTCGGTCATGATGGAACTGCTTTAAACATGTAAAGGTCAAGAGGCTAGTTAATAATACCACTCATTATAGATATTCCTAAAGGAAGGGTAAAACAACCAAGTGAAAGAAAATGATCAGCAAAAGAGATGGTGGCGATGGAATGAAACAACCAAGGCTCATCTAGCAAAAAACCGACTAATAAAAACAACAATCACGAGAGGTAAAAGAGAAATGGTTTCATTTTTACACAACCTTGAAACAGAGACAAACTATGCTTGAGATGAGTTTGCATGCCCCCAGTATAATGACTCAATCCTAGGTACACACCCCCCAAGCTTCATTTCATTCACCTAGGTAGACTACTGATTACAAACAGGTGGATGGAATGAAGGTTCACTTACGAGATCAAGTGAAAGAATCAATTGTGATTTTATGAGATCTAATCAAAGACTCAGATTGGAAGGGGATTTGTTTCATTTTTTAATGAGCTTGACACAAGTAAAATAACTTTACTCATGGAGACATATTTCATTTTTGAATGAGGTTGACATAGTAAAAGAAATACCCTTGTGGCCCTTGTTTCATTTTTTAATAGGCTTGACACAAGTCAAGGAAATCTGCTCCATCCCATTGATCACAGACCAAAAGAGGCCATGGATTCCAAGAGGTTCTCATCAGATGGGAGAAAAACACTCTGGAAGGGATACATGTCTAGGTATCCAAAGGAAAAATTGAGCTCTAATGCCCCCAATACATGGCGTACTACATCACCTACTAGATCATTAGTAGATGTGGGCATGGAACAGGTGGCCATGTAATTAACCTGTGGCAGGGGTGATACTGCTTGCATACAAGAACCATTTAGGGATGATGGTTGATGGGGAGTTGATTCAGGACCAATGAATGTAAGTTGATAAATGATCATAATGCTTCCTTCATGCGGGAAACACATTACTCAAATGAGGGAAGAGATGAGAGCTCCCATGACATAAACATAGTCATGACCAAGGAGTAGATTAAAATCAAATGGGCCTTGGAAAACCATCACGTATATATAGATAGTCTTTCCTCCCAAAGTAATAGGCAATTTAGGGAGGATCCCTAATAATTATCTAGTTCCTCTATTAAGAGTTAATAGATTCTGGGTGATGGGGACACATTGAGGAGAACCTAAAGCTTGCAAAGAAGTGGAGGATAGGATGCTAACATATGCACCCTCATCTATGACTATGCTAGGTATTTCCATATGGTAAGACTATACTCTAATTTGGAAAGGAACATAAGACGGAAGGTGATATACTGCCAGTCGACTCCAATCAAAAGAAGTGACCAAACTGCTTGGAGGGGGTGTCGCAAGAATAAGAGAGTTTCCCTCTTTCTCTATGGGAACATGATAACTTCTCTCATGCACCTTAGGAATAGGATAATGTCCCTCCAGGTCATTCAAAACTGTAGAAACTAGAAGAACCTGCACAGTATAGGGTTCACTCTTTATTGAAAAACTACAGTTAACTGAAGGTGGACCTAAGTCTACCAATTTCTCAACCAATGGTTTGTCAAGAACAGACTCATGAGTCTCACTTTTGGAGAGAGTGGGGTTGACCAAATATGACTTTTGATCAATCACTGGATCAATTAATAGAGGATCAGGGTAAATCTTTCAATAACCAGTTGAAAGACGAGGCTGGGAAGTAGTAAGGTTTTCCAACTCTTTGGAAGCTTCATCTAAAAGAGGAAAAAGTTGAATGGGATGATTACCATCACACAACTTATAGGGAAATTTGATTTTTCCTTTTTTCCCATGGGATTTACTATTACTAGTTGAGGGTCTATCACTAGCATGAACTCCATAAGCTAATGACAAAGGTCAATGTGAACCTATAGACCACACTTCTAAGACCTTGGGAATACCAAGACAATTTCAAAGAAGGTGGTCGCCCTTACATAAAATGCAAGGGAATTTTACTTTTCAAGGTTGGTTGGAATATTTTTCTACATCAGTTGCATCCATAACAATGGCTGCTTGGTTGCCCCCTAGCTTATTTTTCTTCTTCTTCTTCATCCTCTTCTTCTTCTTCTTAGCTTCTTGATTACTAGAATCTAGACTTTCACCAAGTGAAGAGGAAGAACGAGGTGAATAAATAGGCGAAGAAGGTGAGGGGTCAAATTGAGGATCAACATGTGGTTGATTTTGTTCAGTTGGAGGAGAACTTGGCTAAAAAGCAATTTGGATAGTTTGAATCACCGAGGTCGAAAATAACCAAACTAGCAGGTCAATAGTCAATCCAGGAAGGGACAACATTTCCATATAAGGAGCACCAATATTTCCAAAATAAGGAAAAGGGTTAGGTTTCCCATCAGAGGGGTTTCCTTGACTATTAGACTTAGGAAATATTGCCATTGGTATCAACCTAAGATCTACTAAGTAGTATTTCCATAGGAAGGATGTTTTTCTGTGGTCAATTAATTGATTTTAGAACTTTAACAAAAATAAATCAAAAGGGGGTAATCTAGGAAAAAGGGTTTACCAAGTATCCATGAACCATTATATACACCTTAGCCAAAACCAAGGACTTGATGTATGATGACCAATCTCCTCAAATGTTGTGTTCGGTGTATCACGTTTACAAGGCAGCTGACTCGGTTACCTATGGCTAAAGGATAGCAACCTAGTGGGGTCTCCCACTATATACTCGACGATAAGGGGAGAAGAAGTCCGTGTTAGCATTGTCTAACACATAACCATTCGTTGAGAGTGTCCCTATATACTTTCCATGCTAAAGTGCCTCCTATATACCCGAAAGTACTGGAGAACCTTCGATATACTTCTGTACTGGGACAGGATTTCACCCCCAAGATAAAATGAAGGTAGCTAACGACTACTACTATGTTTAAAGATGATGCAACACGTCTATAGCCTAGATATCTACACAAATTCCTTAGGTTACAAATGCTCCTTAGGTTTATTGAGGTAAATTTTAAGTTTATCTTGAATTAGGTTTCAGTTTTATGGCTCAACGATGTCACCTGAATTCCTATAATGCAACTAACTGAGAAAAATAAAATCTTTTCATTCCACGAAGGATAAACTAATGAGGTAAGAGAGAAAACCAAATGATGCATCAATCAAGTAAAATGCATAAAATGCATAAAACCATAAATCTTTAACTTTTCCAATGCAAAATGTAAAAATTAAAACTACCCTTTCACTTTCACTAACAAATGCAATGCCAAAATGCAATCCTATGAGAAAGAAAAATCACTTTTGTTTCACTAAGATGCACTAATATCTCTGTTCTTTTCCTTTCAATTTGATTCAAAAACGCAAACTAATGCACAAGTAAAGGGGAAAATGCAATCTGAAACAACTAAAATGAAAATTTCATTCACATTTTGGTTTCTAATACAAATTGTTTCAAAAAATACTTAAATGAAGAAGTGCTTTCAATTTTCTTTTCGAAACAATGAAACCAAAACAAGCATTCACTTTCAGTTTCACCAAAGAAAACAATTGTAATATACATTTGACAACGGAGTAGAAGCAATTTTCAAAGTACCCAAATGATCCAATACTAATGAAAATAACTTCACAAACATGAACCGAAAGCAACTTGAAAATGGTGTCCTGACTGCAGAAAAACTCATAAATGGAAGGAATCAATCTCATAGAGATAATCCAAGTGATGAATGAAGGGTGAACTAGAAAACCTAGAAGGTAATAAAGCTTCAAAAACACATCAACAAAATCCAAAGACAATTCTAATCACACAAGGATAACAATCAAGACAAACACATTGTAATTACGTTAGAAAATCACTCACAAAGGTTGGAAACCACTAAAAAAAGAAGAAACCATAATTTTATTCTATACTCTGGGATCAATGCACATGTTAAAGGAAAAAGGGAAATGAAAGGTAAAGTAGCATGACTGTAAATTCAAAATCAGCACTGGCAGTGCTTTTGCTAGAGAAGAAAATGTGCTGGGGGAGGAAAATAAGGAAAAAATAAAAAATATTAAAAATTAGAGCAGGCTCAAACTCATCAGAGAATTTGATCAAAGGAATGGATGGAAAGATTATAGCTTCCTCGGCAGAGTCACCATTTTGTTGTCTAGTTAAATCCTCTATGCGGACAAAGATGATACCTTTAGCCAAGAAATTGATGGTTGGTCAAACTCATAAGAGAATTTGATCAAAGGAGTGGATGGAAAGATTATAGTTCCTTGGCGGAGTCACCATTTTGTTGTCTAGTTAAATCCTCTATGTGGATAGAGATGATCCCTTTAGCCCAATGAGTGGGACTAACAACCAATGTGACAATCTACAAGACACTTTCCTAAATTACAATCGAAATGAGTGAAGAGGAAGGAGACCTACCTTGTTTTGATGCTATAATGCACTCCTTTGTTGAAGATCTTGATCGCTTGCTCCTCATGCTCAACCCTATTTCTCAAAAAATTTGAATACTTGCACAAGAGGCCAAAAACACAACAAAGCATACAAGTGAAACAAGTATAATCGAATGTAATCCACTTAACAAATCAAGGATCATTAAGATAAATGATGCATTGACATAGCCATTTATGGAAATTGAACCAACAGTTGTATATATTAATGAATAAAAGAGGAAGCATACAACCAAAGCGTTGATGTTAATAAGCCCCCCTTGAGTGAATGTCCAAGTCCAATCTCAAGCTCTCCAAGCACTCCTTCTCCAAGCCAAAGTGAATAGCATGTAGGCACTATCTTAGAATAAGGGTGAAAATAATCAAAGACTAACCATTTGGGAATGGAGGGGGTTGAATTTATAGGCAGAGAGAGGGAGTTAGGATATCACAAAAAATAGGGGAAGGTCTTCATCTCAAGGAGTAAGCTCATATGGATAATATCAAAGGGTAATGTTGGGAGAATTCAACCAAATCCACAACAAACATCATCCAGCTCGCCGTTTTGGAAGCATCTATATCACAAAGATTCTCCTCCACTTTCGGAAAACTTGCCTTTTAGGGTTCAACATGAATATCCAAGACAAATCCTTGTTGGCATTGTGAGGCTCATATGGTGCAACCTGTAATTAGCATGAGAGGGCAGTGTCATAGTCAAGCTGACCCAAAGATTAAGGTTTTGAGCCCATTTTTTTCAAGAAAGGCTCAAGGAAAGTTTTCATTATTTCTTCAAGGAGGATCTAGACTAAATATCAAGATGGATACACTACATAGTTGTCAAGGTTTTGGCACTCTGGGGTATGACACATGGAAGTGTAGGAGGTGTGACAAAATACTGTGTAATAAGGGGCAACCAAGAAACCATTGCTACAAACATAACCAGTATGGACAAATATTCCAATCAACCCCATAAAGTTAAATTACCTTACATTTTATGTAAGGGTTACCACCTTCTTAGAGATTGTTCTGGTATTACCAAGGTATTAGAAGTTTGTTCCACATGCTCACATCGACCTTTGTTGTCAGCTTCTGGAGATCATGCTGGTGACAAAACCTCAACTAGTGATAGTAAGGTCTATGGGAAAAAGGGTAAAGTTAAATCTCACTATAATTTATGTGAAGGGGATCATCCTATTCACCTTTTTTCTTATTTGGATGAAGCCTCAAAAGTGTTGGAAAACCTTACAGCTTCTCAACCTTGTCTTCCGGTTGGTTATCAAAATCTTTCTCCCAATCCTCCACTAGTTGATGAAATGATTGATCAGAATCCATCTCCAGTCGATTCCACTTTCTCTAAACGTGAATCCCATAATTCCATTCCTGAACAACCATTGGTTGAGAAAATGTTTGACTTGATTCCACCTTTAGTTGATTTTACCTTTCCCACAGAGAGTAAGGATCATACCGCTCAGGTTCTTCTCGTTTCTTCAGATTCCAATGAATTGGGGGGGAATCCTCCCGTTCCAATGGTGCTGGAGGAAAAACCTCTAGTTCCCTTGACACAAGACATCAGTTCTCCCATTCCCATAGAAAAATGGAGTAGTTTTCCTATTCCTATATCATAAGGGGGCAGTTATCTCTTTCCCACGACACCCCCTCCATGTAGAATGGTCAGTTCCTTTGATTGGAGTCGATTGGTAGGATATCGTCCTCCTCCTTATGTTCCCTTCCAAATCATGGTACACACTTATATTGTGGTCATACCTAGCACAATCATAGATGAAGGTGCATCCTTTTGTACTCTTTCTTCAACTACTTGGAAAGGTTTAGGTTCTCCACAGCTTATGCCCGTTACCTAGAATATGTTGGATTTTAACAGAGGAACCAATCAACCATTAGGGATCCTTCCTAAGTTTCCTATTAATTTTTAAGGAAAAAATGTCTATATCGGTGTGATGGTAGTCCAAGGCCATTTGGATTTTTATTTAGTCATTGGGTGCGACTATGTTTATGTCATGGGATCTCTTGTCTCTTCACTCTTTCGTGTGATGTGTTTGCCACATGAAGGAAGAATCATGACCATTGACCAACTTTCATTCATTGGTCCTAATTTGACTCCCAATAAACCAGCTTCCATAAATGGTGCTTATATGCAAGTGGTATCTTCCCCACCATAGGTTAATTATGTCGAAACCTGTTCCATGCCCACGTCTACTGATAATCTAGTAGGTGATGTAGCACATCATTTACTAGGGGCATTGGGGTTTGATATTTGCATTGGATCCCTTGCTATTTATCCCTTTCATAACATTGTTCTCCCATATGATGAGAACCTCTTGGAATCCATGGCCTCTTGTAGGCATGATCAAGTTTCCCAAAGAAAAGTTCCTTTTCTTGTGTCAATCGTGTTAAAAAATGAAACAAGATCTAGAGAAGAGTTCCTTTTCTTGTGTCAAGCTCATTAAAAAATGAAGCAAGCTCCTATGAGTAGAGATCCTCTTTCTTATGTGAAGCTCGTTAAAAAGTGAAACAAGATCTGGAGCATAGTTGTTTTTCTTGTGTCAATCTCATTACAAAATGAAACAAGCTTTCAGAGCAGAGTTCCTTTTCTTGTGTCAAGCTCGTTAAAAAATGAAACAAGGTGTTAGGAATCATAGTTCTTCTCCTATGTCAAGCTCATTAAAAAATGAAACAAATCCCCATTCAATTAGAGTCTTTTATTAGATATCGTAAATTCCAAGTCGAGTCTTTCACTTGATCTCATAAATGAACCTTCATTCCATCCACCTGTTAGTACCCAGTAGTCTACTTGGGTGCATGAAATGAATATTGGGGGCATGTACCTCAAATTGAGTGTTTATGCTGGGGACATGCAAAATATTTCAAGTATAGTTTTTCCTTTGTTTCAAGCTTGTGTAAAAATGAAACCAATTTCAAGCATAGTTTCCCATGTTTCAAGCTATTGTAAAAATAAACCATTCCCATTTTATCCCTTGTGATTTCCATTTTTATCAACCTATTTTTTCTAGATGAGCCTTGGTTTTTTCATTGCATCGTCACCATCTCCTTGTCTAATCATATGCTTTGACTTTGTTTTTACCCTTTCTTGAGGAACCACTGCGATGAGTGGTCTTATTAGCGAACCTCTTGAAATTTTCATGTCTTGAGCAGTTCCATCATGACCAGAACCAGTTGCTACCCTTTATACGACTCGTTCCTCTAAGAGGAGTCCTCTTTTAGCTCTTTTTAGACTCCCAAAGTATTAAAATATTGTTGAGCACTTGAATTTTTGAACTCATTAAATTAAATGAAAAGGCGTCTACTCAGTATAAGTTTAAGCCTTTTCTGGAATTAGATAGATTATCTATGAAAAATGAAAACCTTATTCGAACATGGCTAAGAGGTTCTCTTGAGTATTTTTTTCTATTTTTTTAGACCTGAGAGACTATCTACAAAAAGGGACATCTCAAGTTTTCTTTTTCACCTCTTTTTCAAACTCTCTAAACATGAAAAATATGTCGCATTTTACCTTTGCTAGGCTCATTAAAACATCAAGTAGTGATGGAATTGTCGAACATGACAAGGTTGAACCACTCCTTCTTAGGGTTCGTTAAATATACTTAGAGGGATTCATATGAAAGGTGAACTTACAGTCAAGCATATATTATCCTCCTCAAGCTTGTTAAAAAATAAAGAGGTATTGACTAGTATGGTTGGGGAAATTGGGAAACCAGGATAGTCTATTTGCTAATGGAAGTGAGTCTCTCTTGAACATGAAACTCTTCCACTTCATCCCATTGGTTGTTAGGTTGGGTAATATGCTTGTATTTTGGCTATCATACCATTTTTAGAGCCTCCATTTCGTTTTTTGGTCAATGTTTCCAACTCCATTATGTGTCGCTTGTGTGTTCGATTGAAGTCATTCAGTTGATATTCATTACGATAATCTTAAGCCTTCGTTCCATGTTTTCCTTTCTTGATCCAATTTAGTATAAGAATCATTCTAATAATTTTGTCTCAATCACGATACCCACTTTGTGTCATTTATAGGGGATACATCATGGCCCTCCTATGATGGTTCGCTTCTTGTCGACATCAACACATTAGCCAAGAAATTGACTTAGAAAAACTAATTGGTACCTTGGTGCTTGCATACATTAATGGAATTTTTCCTCACTCTTGGGGATAATTTTACATCAATGGCCTTTGACCGAAAGACTCTGTGTGGTGTTTTACGTAAACTCATTTATTCACACCATACATATTGTACTGTAGTACCTTGAGACCCATTAACATCATTTGTGGTTTCTCTCACGTCTATTAACGACTTACATCATTGACCGATAATCATATGGTGTCTACCACGTTCAACCTCAACTCGTTGACTCACATTGTTGGACTCGTACATTGTTTGGTCATGTTAAGGAGATAGAAGACCACAGATCTAGTTTCATCCATCCAGGCTATGATTTCAGGAGTTATATAGAGATTAAAATGTGTGATGGCCATGATCATACAAATAGTTATCTAGTCATGGGCCCACCAATCATCATCCGTGGACGTGTCCTTTAATAATTGTACATGTTATGTTAGCTTATGTATTGAGTATGGGTATGTCTCCCTCAGTAAAAATGATGTCATGATGAAAATGCATTGTAATAGATGAAGCTCACTGGTTGTTCTTGATCCTAACTTGTCACAAGGTAAAGCACTTCAGTCATCAGTCATCATTTATAACTTTGCGCTCTGGGGAAATATATTATAAGCCATTTTGTCACACCCAATCAATAGGCCTCTTAATGGGATCAATCAACATCTTATTCCCCCTTGTCATCATCTTGGACAAATCACTAATCATGTCTCTTTCATTCCTTAGAGTTTCTGCCCTAAATTGCATCAACTGAGCTAGGTTTAGGACCAATGCACTCTGGCCTCTTGCTGCACAACGTTCACCTATAGGCTTCTCCACTGCGGCCTTCGTTGATCACCTATAGGTTTCTCTGCTTTGTACCTACACTGGTTCTAAAAATTCGAGAAAAAGAGAGAAATTTCCGAAGCCTCCTCTTCCATAAGCTTCTAGAATTTGTTACAACCATTTACCTTAGATAAAACATTTGTATCCTATCTTATCCTACTTTGGAGTTTCCTTCCCTTATCCTTTGATCCCATCCTACCATCAACAGTGGATCTAAAACCTTAGATTGGTAATTAGGTAAGAACTCCCAACTTACCCCACTCCTCTATATATTTACAACCTTCCACATGCAAGAGGTTGGATTTTGGAGAGTGACTATACCCTTATGCTACTTTTGCGAGAGGTTTCATTTCATGCATTTAGGTTGATTGGAGGTGCACATTATGACAAGGAAAGGAAAAGTCAGCTTGGAGGATATCTTCTACAATATTAACACCTATTTATGGTTGTAAACTCCTTCCATTTATATTAATGCAAAGAATTATTTGTTTTCCTATATGTGATGTTATTTTTTCATATATTTCAATACCATGTTGATCTATTGAATAAATTAGTTAGATGATATTGCCTAGATCTCGTAGTTTCTTGTCTTGTGTTATTTGACAGTACATGCTCTAATTTTGGCAATCAGAGTTGGAATTGGAGCATCCAAACTAAAGATGGAGTGAAGCCCAGGACATATTCTAGGTAGGTTTCATTTTGTCATCTATTTACTTTAAGGAAATATTGTGTTCCTTTTCTCTCTGTTGTTCTAGGTGAGCCACCAAAACTAAGGGAGATACTTTTTATCTGTAATCGTAAATCCTGTATAACATTGCCCATCTTCCCAAAATCAACAATATTTTAACCATGCCAATCCTACAATACCCATTCCCAACCTTCCTCATTTTTCTTCATGCATAGGCCTCTCTCTCAATTCCATTATTTTCTATGATCCACTCAACTCTCTTACTATAGCCCTGCGGCTTTACTTCCACACCCAACAAGTTTCTCAAGCCCCACGCATAACATTTGAAAGGAAACAATTGAAAAGGAAGACAAAGACAACCAATACAAAAAGGCAATCACAACCACAATCACAAAAGAAAAGTTTGAAAAAACAACATGGACATGTGAAAATGTACATTCAATATGATATCAACCCATGAAGTTAATAAATTAAAGACACAACACATAAGCATTAAAATAAAATAGTCTCAAAAATCCATTTAATCCCCATGAGTCCAATGTTAATGGAACTTTCAACTATCATATAATTGCACATCTCTCTCTCTCTCTCCCGCTATCTATATATATATATAATATATATATATAATAAATATATAATAAATATATATATATAATTATAATAATAATATATATATATATAAAATATAAAATCACAATCCAAAATCAATCAAGACTTTTTACAGGCTCCAACAACCTCGATCTTCATTCCCCAATAACCATACAGGGAGCTTTTCAAAAATTATGTTAAATCTTCAAGGACTGAGGGAATGCTCCCCATCTCGCAGCATCTAACATTAGTGTACATGTCCCTATAGTTGCAGGGCTATCCTCATTTTGTTCCTATGGGACAATCCTTTCTTAGGTGTTTCCTTTACAATTCACAACGGTGTTGGAAATAATACTAAGGGGGGGGGGGGGTGGGGGGGTTAATTAGTAATTGCAATTCAACAATTTTTCAATTCCCAAATAGATTTATGTACGCTACTTCAGTGAAGCGAACTTGCGTGTGTATGCAACTGTGATTAAAGAAACCAGCGTATACACAAAGAACTTATGATTTAGTGAATTTATCATGTGTTGATCTTTAATCAGTGCATCAGTACCTTATTATGCAAAAACTATGTGTAGTAATAACATAATAAACCATCACACATAAGCAACGCACATGAACACTAAGATTTAAGGTGGAAACCCAGTGCGGGAGAAAAACTACCTACTGCTCTCGTCTCTATCTTCTTTTAATATAAAGAAAATTTGTTTACAATATTTACTGGTGCAGACTCATACCAGTACACAGACACCCACCTGCAGAAGGCTACAACCTTCTCTCATTTTCCAACTTCTATTGGAAGGGAGCTACAACCCCCTAGCTCTTGCACTAGCCGATGTGTTTACTAGTACGTAGGCGCCAGCCTACAGAAGGCTACGACCTTCTCTCTTCCTCCAGGTACCACATTTCATTAATTTTTAGACTGGATACTCTTGGTACACAACAACATAATATGAAGGCCACATTTCATCCAATTTTCACACTAGACCCATCAGAAACTTTGAAACTCAAACTGCATCAACCAACAATCAGTTAATCTGAACAATCAGATCACTCTCACTAGAACACTGCGCTGAACCCAAAAACTTGCATCATCATTCAGAACCATTTGCAACCTCAAAAATCATACATCATAATGCATACACTACTTTACTAAACCCAACCTGCGTATACCTTTAGAATTACTGAACCATAACAGCTTCTGAATCAGATATGTACCAACCAATAATATTCTAAACATCTTCTACCAATTTGCAGAGATCTAAACAGTCAGGATCAAAGATAACCCTTCTCACTTAATCAATCAATCAATCAGACACAAACTTCTTATGCATTCAGTTTTACATTCAGATCTAAGAAGTCTTCATTGACAGAATAATAAAACAATAGTAGTGATCAGATAGATCAGTCATTTCTGAACAATAGGCTTTTCCTTTGCATATGCTACTTGGAAGAGTCGAACCTATGTGTACATGTGCCTTTACCAAGGCGAACCAATGTATAGATCTGCAAATATTAACTCACAACCTCGTTTCTATTCCAAAATTTAGACATCCCCAGATCATGACATTTAAAGAATAATACATGTGTAAGAAATTAGATCTAGCCCAACCAATATCAGATCATTCAATGATAAGTCATTTCAGGTCTCATGATCCTGATCCAACATTGAATTGAAGGTGCACAAAATATTTCAGATTATATTGTAATCATAGCCCCTGCAACATCAAATATAATTCAGATAGAAGTATTCCTAAGAAACCCTCTCAATTGCACACCTGGTGTCACGCGGAATCAGTCGATCTTGGGACAAGATAGACCTTCCTAGAATCTAATGAAGACCTAATGACAAACAAACCAACCAAACACTATCTTTCTCTAAATGTGCTTTATAAGTAAAGGGAAACAAGTGTGTTTAAGGGCCTACCTCATGTCCAACACAAGTTCGGAGATGCCTTCGCTTCTTTAATCCAAGTAAGTTCCTTTGTCGCAAACCTGCAAGAACAAACAAGGAAAACGATTAAATAGCACCTGAATATCCAATATTATAAAACATATTTAACATGAAAGTCAAGGAGTCCATGAAACAAATAGCAGAAGATACTTGTTGAGAAAAATGAGCTTTATTGTATTAATTCAAAAGAAAATAACCTTACAACCTTTGCCTTGACGCTATACAAGCCCCTTCCGGGGTCCAACAAGAAGTCTCCTCTACTTTGACAAGCTTCACTCACTCCCTAATGGGGAAAAAAAGGTATGTGACCTATCCTCTTAAGCTCAAATAGGAAGTCTTGATTTCACTGGCATTTACCCTAAAAAGTTCAGCTTCTAACCTCTCTGGCCACTGACCCAGTGCCTCAATTTATAATGCAATGGAGATCAGTTACCAGCTCCTCCTTCAAAGGGATAGCTCCTCTCAACAAGGGATTAGTTCCTCCTTCAATGGGATGCATGAACCACTTGGAGCGAACAATCCACGTAACAAATGCTTCTAGAAAACTCTAGAATTAACCCAAGATGAGTTTTTAAAGATAAATATTGCGCCTTTTGACTTTTACAGGGGTACACACCCTCCCCTTTACATACAGAGCATATAAGTACACAGATTTCCTGAACAGAAGGTGCGGGCCCGCAGGCAAAAGTAAGAGAAAGTGCGGAACCAGAGTTACATTTATTTTTTGATGTCTTTCTCTCATTTTTCAAGCTTTCTTTGAAGAGCTGAGGTTTAAGACTTGCTTAGGAAGCTGGTATAGGTGATGATAGGCCTACACCAACTGAAAATAATCAAGGTGATGATATTTTTGTGTAACAGATTGCACCCTAAAGTGCGAAGTCTGTAGTATATGAGGATTTTTTTTATTTTTCATATAGGAAGAGTGAAGTGCTTTATCATTTCGAGGATCATCTTGCGAAGAGCCCGGTTGGAACCTATAAAAACATTGAATGCAAAATATATATATGAGATCATATCATCGCTAAGGTAGGCATTCCCATGCTCAGATAAAAACTGACTAAGAGACTGAAAACTGACTAGAAGACTAACTACTGCTCTGATATAGGAATGATCTACGTAACAACAATCATAAGTACAAGACACAGGTGGACAAAAGTATGGACGCAGCCATCTGTTTATGAATAGCCAATAATATAATGATACAAAATCCCCGCAACCTGATGTGGAAACAGATCCAGGGCTTCATTTCTACGTCCTGAAACAGTACGATTCTATCCATGCGAATTGAATGTGTTGAAGTCGAACATGGTAAGAAACCGCTTGATTACCAGTCAATGATGTAAACTGTTAACAAGCGTGAGAGAAACCACAAATAATGACAATGGCTCTCAAAGTACTCAGCACAATCCATGAAATGTGATAAGATGTGTTGATGTCGAACATGTCACGGAATCCTTTGATCGAAAGTTGATGATGTAAACTGCCGTCAAAGGCGAGAAACCTGCCATTGAGGCATGCAGATCTCAAGGTACTGACGATTCCTAGATCATCTTTCCAGATAATGAGTTAGAGTCGATAGAAAGCGATCCGTCGTAAGCAAGCTCACAACACAAAATCATAGATCAAGTTAAAGAAATTTAGTTGCAAGGACTGACTCAGGGATGGTCAAGATGAATGAGAGACATTTTGCAGATGAATGGCTTATTTGCACTGAGCTCTTGAACACATAACGACACGACAGATGGTTTGGTGATAATTGACCCAAAGTTAATACCTAGAAACCGATTGAAGACTTTCAATATGGTTCGATCAACTGTTAGGTAAAGGATTTCCCAACCCAGGTGAATGAAAGTGTCCTGTTCAAGAGTGGTTATAAAGTATGACAAACAGACTCACTTTTCTCTCTTTTCCCCCACCATTTCTGGCAAGTACCTCTTTATTTTTTACAAGCTTGAGGAGGATAACATATGCTTGATTATAAGCTCACCCTTCGGGTGAGTCCAACTTAGTTTAAATGAAAACCCTAAGAAGGAGTGGTTCGTTCCTGTTTGTAATGTAACAGGTCCTTTACTATCGAATTTTAACGAGTCCAATATAGGAGAAACTTGGCGTTTTTCATTTTTAGAGAGTCTAAAAAAACTAAAGAAGACTCCAGGGTTTGACTTTTTCGTAAATTTGTGTCTCCCAAGCCCGAAAAAAGTATAAAATAATACTTGAGAGAACCGCTTGATCTTTTACAAACAAGGAGTACTTTTCGTTATTAGTGTCTTTGATCCGAAAAAGTAAAAAAGCGATCAAGGACACGTCGTTTTATAACCAATATCGAATTTGAAACGACAAAAATCCGCCGATCGTTTTATGTTTTTACGGTCGAAAAAGAGCTGTAAATCGACCGTCTTTTAATTCCGTTTTAACGAGTTTAAAAGAGAAACTCGGAAATATTTTCATGTTTTAGGAGTCAGAAAAGGGCTTAAAAGGTGACTCTGGTTGAAAATGATCAATTTCGCCTGAATAATCCTGTTATCTTACACAAAAACACGAACATTACTCATACCTACTTGAAAGAAATAAAAATGTCGAAAAAATACCTTTTAAAGTGAAACATAAACAAATTTGCATTTATTTACTCAAAAACTTATAAAAAGGGGTTTTAACCATTCATTTTTACCATTTGTGATTTGGGTGAGAAAATAGTTCTTTTGCTCTGGAAACCTTCCGAGAGGATTGCGGAGAATCCCAACCCGTCGGAACGGACGCCGTTCTTCCCAGGTAATCCACATCATCCTCCTCTTGTTTTTCATCCGTTTAGTTTTTCATTTTAGTCATTTATTTGGTTTTTTAGAGGGTTTTTGGGCGAAAAAACTGCGCTCGGGGTACGCAGGTCCACCACTGCTAACCTACGGACCCCAACCTTTTCTCCATTGGGAAAAGGTCGGGGTCCTCACCTTCCCTTTAGACAAAGTGTGGTCCCACGCACTGTGTCTAAAGGCAGGGTGTGTACCCCGACGCAAGGGTTTCCAACCAAAAATCCTCAAAATTGGACCAAAGAAAAACTTTTCTAACATGCTAATAAATCTTTTGGCTTGATGTAGGAAGCACATCATGTTGGATTGGAGAAAACGCGAGCATGAGGATGTGGATGCAGCCGCATGGAATCATCAACCTTCGCTTGATGCATTGAGGGCGTGCGGACTGTACAAATACTGGGCCATTCCTGGCATGAGGGCTTAGGTGGACTTTTTGCAGTGGATGGTTGACAGGTGGAATGTCCAAGACCAGTGCTTCTTGATTGGTGGCCACTAACTTGAGATTAAGCCGGCAGACATATATTTTTTGACCGGTTTGCCTAAGAGAGGCGTTGACTTGACCCTGTTCGGGGCTAGGGCGGGTGGCCAGTCCGTCGATAGCCTTCGATTAGAGTACTGCAACAGACAGTCTCAAGACAAAGGGATATACATAAAGTATATCACCCTTCCTGAACTGAAAGTAATTGCATTCACTGTTACTCGACTTTGCGGGGCTGTCGCTTTACACATTGCCACCGGATCCCAGATGCGTATGGCAGTCGATTGCTTTCAGGGCACCGTTTTCAACTGGTGCGATGCTGTGTTGGCCAACGTGAAGGGCCAATTGACCAGGGCCAAGAACGGGCGACTAAAGACTTTTGGTTATGGTGTTATAGTCGTCAGCTTTGGCCTGGAGCGGATTCCTATGCTCATCCCACAGCACCTCACAGTTATAGTTGGGCATCCCTGAGAGCCTAGACTAATGCGATGGGTCGCAGTCATGACCCGTCATCCTAACGAGGGGACCGAGGTCATCCGGTTCAAACCTAAGTTCTTTCAGTGGCTGGAACATCAAGTATTTTCTATTCAGGACTTTCCATATACTGGGATTGATTTTCGTGGAGACCCAGACATGGCTCTTCCTCCAGGAGAGCAGTGGGATGACTCAGGTAATCATTTTCAACACTTTCCTAATGTTAATTTTTATTATTTT
>APFE030954391.1:55825-101654 GCA_000404065.3 Pinus taeda
ACCGCAAGATAAAGCTACTTGTTTGTTTTACTTATCTTGGAGAGTTAATTACTCCCTACTCCAAGATACTAGCCGAATCTATATTGGTGTATCAGAGCCCTAGAAACAAAAAATTTTCTAGATTGATTTTATATTAAGCGTGATTTTTAGTGGTTTTTGATTAAGTAAAAAGGTGATGGAGATGAAACTTATGGTGTAAAGACTCGACAAAAAATCACTATAAAGATGCACTTAAGATGACTAACTAATCTTTTCTCTTCAATGAAGTTCTAGCTAAGAAAGAGTTGGAGATGCAAATACTTTAAAAACACAAATCTTTCTTTAACAATCACATCAAAAGAAGAGTATTCGTTTCAATGCACTCAAAAACGAGACAACTATTTATTTCCACAAGAATTTCTCTTTTCATTCGAAAACTCAAATGCTACTAAGAACAAGCTTTTTCTTCAAAAGGGACCTTTCATTTTTTGTCTACAAAACATTAAAAACTATAACTAAAGCAAATCTTTGAGAAAACTATTGAATGAAGCAAACTTAATATCTACAAACTAACAAAAACCCTATTTGAAGTAACAAGCTTACAGAAATTATTTTTGAGGATGTTTTACTTGGTCACAAGAAAACCAAGGACTATTTGTTCAGAATCACAAAAAAGTCAAGAACAACCAATTTCGTATTCCTTTTTTAAAATGAAAATCCACACTTTCAATCACAAGCTTATCGAAGTTTTGGAAAGATAAAACTCAAAGCGGATTTCTCAACAAGGGGAGATTTAAAAAATGGTCAAACTCTCAAGAATATTGGTAGACACTAAGGTGATCTGAAGTCCCTACAGCCTCTAAGCTCAGAGCCACTACATAACCAAATCTAAAAACAAACCCAACAAGCAAAACTTCTAGGAATTTCACCTAAAACCCTAATGCTAATGAAACAATCCAAGGAAAGATTTCAACCAGTGACATACGGGTATGGGTAGAGAATAACCAATAGAAAAACAAAATAAAACTAACTGAAAGAGAAAAAGTCAAAATTTTCAAAAATCTAGCAGGGTACGCAACTGCAGAGTTCACCCAGGTGCGGGTACGCTCTGTGCACAAAAACAAAGTGCGCACTGGTATGCACTGTGATATAAGCGTAGGCTGCGGACTTCAACTAAAGTAATGAAAAAGAAAAAACAAAGCTAAATCAACTAAGTCTACCCAAAGCCACACACAACAAGCTAAAAACAGAAACAAAAATGCAATTTTCTCAAGTCAAAGAAAATCAAGGAAAACAATCAAGTCCCCAGTGGAGTCGCCATTTTGTCACGCGGAATCAGTCGATCTTGCGGAAAAGATAGACCTTCCTAGAATCTAATGAAGACCTAATGACAAACAAACCAACCAGACACTATCTTTCTCTAAATGTGCTTTATAAGTAAAGGGAAACAAGTGTGTTTAAGGGCCTACCTCATGTCCAACACAAGTTCGGAGATGCCTTCGCTTCTTTGATCCAAGTAAGTTCCTTTGTCGCAAACCTGCAAGCACAAACAAGGCAAACGATTAAATAGCACCTGAATATCCAATATTATAAAACATATTTAACATGAAATTCAAGGAGTCCATGAAACAAATAGCATAAGATACTTTTTGAGAAAAATGAGCTTGATTGTATTAATTCAAAAGAAAATAACCTTACAACCTTTGCCTTGACGCTGTACAAGCCCCTTCCGGGGTCCAACAAGAAGTCTCCTCTACTTTGACAAGATTCACTCACTCCCTAAAGGGGCAAAAAAGGTATGTGAGCTCTCCTCTTAAGCTCAAATAGGAAGTCTCGATTTCACTAGCATTTACCCTAAAAAGTTCAGCTTCTAACCTCTCTGGCCACTGACCCAATGCCTCAATTTATAGTGCAATGGAGATCAGTTTCCAGATCCTCCTTCAAAGGGATAGAATCCTCCTTCAAAGGGATAACTCCTCTCAACAAGGGATTAGTTCCTCCTTCAATGGGATGCATGAACCACTTGGAGCGAACAATCCACGTAACAAATGCTTCTAGAAAACTCTAGAATTAACCCAAGATGGGTTTTTTAAGATAAATATTGCGCCTTTTTACTTTTACAGGGGTACGCACCCTCCCCTTTACATACAGAGCGTATAAGTACGCAGATTTCCTGAACAGAAGGTGCGGGCCCGCAGGAAAAAGTAAGAGAAAGTGCGGAACCAGAGTTACATTGCTTTTTTGATGTCTTTCTCTCATTTTTCAAGCTTTCTTTGAAGAGCTGAGGTTTAAGACTTGCTTAGGAAGCTGGTATAGGTGATGTTAGGCCTACACCGACTGCAAATAATCAAGGTGACGATATTTTTGTGTAACACCTGGCCCTTTGATCTTCTCATCCTTATATAGTTTTGGCCTTCCTCAATACCTCTGACCAAAACAACACTTAGAGCCTTTGGTATTCTTGGACGGGATCAAAGAACCATTACTCTGCTCCATATTGTGAGCTAATACCATGGTATTGACCCTTTTATTCTTTACTCTTTAATTTTCTTGATTTTCCAACCAATACATGCTTTTCCTCTTGTAAAAGTGTGTGCATACGTATACGCTCTTTTTGTTCTGTGAACCTGGGTGTATACGCTTCTTTGTCAAGATAAACCTGCATATAAAACTTAAACTATCTGAAAACATCCTTTCCCTTCAACTTCTTGATTCTAGTCAGTAAACCTTTGTTCCAACTTCTTGTTCTTCTGTACCAATGCCCTGTTACCTCTGAATTGACCTATTACACTGTGTGTTGCCTTTTATCAAATCTAAGATGACTTGTGAGTGAGTTTCCATCAAGGAAAACACCTGCATCATAATGCCAACAATCTCCCCCTTTGGACTTGATGACAACCATATTGGTGTTGATTAATGGAAGCTATAGAAACTGTTAGAGATATCAAGCAACACCAAAATACTCTCCCCCTTTGACATCAAGGGCAGAGGGTGGACCAAGATTTTCTCCCCCTTTGAGATACACATGCCGTCCATGCTCCCCTTGAGTACATGTAGAGTCTACAGAGATATGTTTCAAAAGAATAACATGACTCTATAAATCAACTAAGAGAGTATGGACTCCCTAAGACCAATGACTCATACATAAATCAATCACCTAACCAGGTGGGGATACACCAAATTTGACTCATCCACCCAACCAAGTGGGGATATACCAATTGTTTATATATGATTGAAATAAAAATTATTACATCATCCCTCCCATGCATAGTGGGGATAAAAATTACATCATTTGTCCAATAGGAACCATTCAAAAATAGACTATGACAAAAGGTGACATATTACACCTTAGATCTCTACATGACCTATGTAACAATTGATATGAATATCTAAAACCATATCTAAAATCAGCAACCATAATGCCAACAATGTAGAACGTTTGATAAGGCTAATTCTCACCCTAAACTTGTGCTACCTATGCATTGTCAACAAATCATTCATCAAGGCATCTTCATCAGTGAGATAAAAATCAATGAACAAAGCATAACAACCAACTATAATCATCAATATCAGACTGAGCACCCATATCAGAGTCTAACACACTATTTTTCTATTAGAAAAACATATACACTTCTTCAACCACTGATACTCGCATATATATGCGACTATCCTTCAAGAAACCCACATATAGGAACCTTCCTCTAAAAATCTGGATTTAACAACAGGATGATGCAGAAACTACTCCCAGATTTTGTCTGAGATATTCAAAATTTTCTCTAGGAAGTGATTTGGTGAATATTTCAGCAACCTATTCTTTGGAGGGAACATACTCCAATTTCACCTTTTGTTCAAGCACTTGTTCTCATAGAAAATGGTACTTAATGGGTATGTGCTTGGCCTTGGAGTGCATGACTGGATTTTTTGAAATATTGATGGCACTTGTATTATCACCTAGAATGGAGATGGGTGGAGTACATGTGAATTGAATGTCTTGCAATGTTTGCATCATCAATAGTAGTTGTGTGCAACAATATGTAGTAGCCACATATTCCACTTCAACTGTAGATAAGGCAATCAAACTTTGTTTCTTGCTGAACCAAGACACTAATTGTGATCACATATAGAATGCACCTCCACTAGTGCTTTTTCAGTCATCAACATTTCCTGCCCAATCTGCATCTGTATATGCATGAAGAGTGAGATCTGTATCTTTAGGATACCATATACCAAAGTCTTGAGTTCCTTGAAGATATTTGAAAATTTATTTTACAGCTTGAAGATGTGATTCATTCGGATTTGCTTGGAACCTTCCAACAATTCCTACTACATGCATGATATCCGGTCTGGCACTTGCTAGATAAAGAAAACTTCCAATCATATATTTGTATGTTGGTTGGTTCACTGTAGGTGATTCATTGTTAGAACTGAGATTGCATCCTGTTACCATTGGATTACATACTAGTTTAGAATCTTCCATTCCGTACTTCTTCAAAATCTGCTTGAGATATTTAGTTTGTGAAATAAAAATACCATCTTTTGTTTGTTGTACTTGTAGACCAAGAAAAAAAGTAAGTTCACCAAGTAAGGACATTTTAAATTCTCGCTGCATAACCGAGGCAAAGTTCTGACTCGTAGATTCTTCATTGCTAGCAAAGTTGATATCATCAACATAAACAACAATAATTAGCAGTTTATCATTTTCAATCTTTGTATATAAGTTGTTGTCTGCAGAACCTTTTGTGAACCCTTGTTGTTGTCGATATTTGTCAAGGTGATGATACAAATCCCTTGGAGCTTGTTTCGGTACATAAAGAGCCTTTTTGATCTTGCATACAAGTTTTGCATCATTTCCTAGAATGAATCCTTCTGGATGCTCAATATAAACTTCTTCTTCTAAATCTCCACTAAGAAAATCTATTTTACATCCGTTTGATATACTTTGAATTTTCAAAAACTAGAAAGAGAAAGAAACATTCTTATGGCTTCAAGTCTGGCAACAAGTGAAAATTTTTCTTCAAAGTCTATACCTTATTGTTGAGCATACCATTTACAAACAAGTCTTTCTTTGTTTCTAATAATCTCTCCATTTTCATTCAACTTATTATTAAATATCCATTTTGTTCCTATAATATTTTTATCATGAGGTCTAGGAACTGATTCTCAAGTATCATTCTTTTCAATTTGGTCAAGTTCTTCATCCATGGCCATAACCCAACATTCATATTTACTAGCTTCATTTACATTCTGTGGTTCTATGGAGGATATTAATGCTAGATAACTTGAGGTAAATGTAAGAGTTCTTCTTGTCTGTACTCCAAACACTTTTTCTCCTAGAATTTGAGATTCTAGATGATTCTTTTGAACATACCTGGATGGATTCTTTTCCCTGTCTATTGTATATTCTTCTAGTGATTCATTGGTTTCTTCCTCTATATCATTTTGATTTGATATAGAAAAGCATTCACCATCTACCTCATTGTCATATTCCTCTATTGAATTCATTTGTTCTAGATTTCTACATGCTTCATCAATTACTACATCAATGCATTCAACAAATTTCTAAAGTCTTTTATTATAACATTTGTATCCTTTACTTATGGATGAATAACCTAGAAGAATTCCTTCGTATGCTTTGGGTTCAAACTTACCAAGTTTTTCAGCAGTCCTTTTGATGAAACATTTACTTCCAAAAACTCGAAAGTGTTTTATAGTAGGAGGCTTGCCATACCATATTTCATATGGAGTTTGATCACTATTTACCCCAAAATTAGCTTTTTTGAGAATAGTCATGAAAGAAAATGCATATTCACCCCAAAAGTTTATAGGAGTTTTAAATTCATCAAGCATAGCTCGATCCATTTGTTGAATTGTTCTATTCATTCTTTCCACTACGCCATTTTTTGAGGAGTTATGGTGATTGAGAACTGCCTTTTTATTCCATGTTGTTCATAAAAATAAAAGAATTCATCTGATATGAATTCTCCCCCTCGATTAGATCTGAGACAATTGATTTTTTGATCTGACTCATTTTCAACTAAAGATTTGAAGGCTTTAAACTTTTCAAATGCTTCATATTTATGCTTTAGTAGACCTATCCAACACATTCTCGAAAAATCATTAATGAATAAAATAAAGCATTCTTCTCCAGGAGGTGACTTTTTCCTTATTGGTCCACATAAATCAGTATGGATTAGTTCAAGAGGCTTACTTGCTGCTCCTTTTTTTTCAATGAAATGAACTTTGGTTTGCTTATCGACATGACATGGTTTGCATATGACATTTTCTGGAATGTTGATATCTGGAAGATCACAGACTGGCTTGAGCTTGCATGTTTTTCTTATTTGAGAAAAGCTTAGATGCCCCAATCTTCTATGCCATAGCCAATTCTCATCTGTTTTTTTTAGATAGCATTGTTTTTGTCCTCCTTTGAGTATGCATAAATTGTTTTGAGTTCTTGTACCTTTGATAACTACCTTTCCTGTTTAAATCTCATGAACCACACATCTGTTTGATAAAAAAAAACTTCATTTCCTTGATCACACATTTGACTGACACTTAACAAGTTATGCTTTAAAGCATATACATACATGACATTTCCAGCTTTAACCTTTTCTTTCAAAGAAACAAAACCTTTACCTTTAATGACAGTTGGTGTGTCATTTCCAAAGGAGACATTCTTTTCCTTTTATAAAGCATTATATGAATGAAGTTTCTCTTTATCGCATGTCATGTGTTTGGAGCATCCACTGTCGATGTACCATTGATTCTCTTGTCCTTCTGCAAACAGAGCTATGCCACATCTTTCTGATTGAAATCCCTTCTTTCTCCATATCTTGGAATTTGATGATGTTTGCTCCTTTTGAAGTGTTGGCTGAAATTTTCTCCTGCATTCAGATTCTTCATGACCAAAGTTATTACAAAACGAACATTCAATTTCATCTTCAAGAGGATAAAAGTTATTATAGGAACTTTTCTTGATTCCTATTACGCTCCTTTGATTTTGTGCTTCTCTAGTCATGATGGTTTTGTAAGCAACACATTGAGCAGTCTTATGCCCAAAGTTATGGCATGAAAAACATTTTCCATTAAACAAGTTTCTGCAGTCATAGAATCTTTTGGCATTGTTTACCTGTTGGTTGATGCTTCTATTGATGTTTATCCTTGGAGTAAATTGAGCATGATTTGCTTGATGAGTACTTTTAGGATTTTACTGACGATCAACATACTGTTCATTGGTCTTTGCTGCATCATGATAGCTTCTTGTGAAGGTTGACAACTTTTGTGATTGGGATGATTCTTCAGTATATCCAAGACCTATATTTATAAGAGGAGAACGCTGAACTTTGATGATTTCATTTAAATTTTTTGACCCTTTAGAAAATCTAATATTAAGAGATTTTGTCTTCTCAAGTTCTTTTCTTAGACCCACAACTTCACATTCTAGTTTTTAATTGTGTTTTTCTCTTTCAGTGAGTTGATGTGTCAATGTGTCTATGATCATATTATTTTCTTCTAAACAGATTTTGCGTTTTATGATTTCTTCAAGAAATTCTTCCTCTTCCAAGGAATCGAAAAAGTCATCAGTGTCATGAGCCATGAGTAGTTTATAATATTGTTCAGTTTCATATTCATCACTATTAGATAAATTGTCACTATCTTCATGGGTATAGTAACTTCTTCTATTATCAACCTATTTTCTATTTCCTTTTGCATATTCCTTTCCCTTTTCATATTTATCTTTATGAGAACATTTGGCAGCATAATGGCTGACTCTACCATAAGCAAAACATTTGAATGGTAGCTTACCTCTGAATCTCCCGGAACCCTATTGAAGTTTCTTGACAAAGTTTGCCTCTTCTTCTTCTGAAATATATCCTGATTCATTGTGATCTTCCTTTTCTTTTCCCTTTGCTGAAGCTTTGAAAGAGACTTCTCTCATATATAATGGACCTCCTTTCCTCATTTCAAAGGCATTTATAATTCCATGAAGTTGAACCATAGTAATAGATTGAAGATCCCACTTTTCTTCTATGGAAGATACTTTTGACTCAAATTTAGAAGACAAAGATCTCAAAATTTTCTCTACTAAAGTAGCCTCCTTTATCTCTTCACCTAGATTCTTCATACAATTAACAATCTCATCTACACATAAAAAGTAACTAGCAATACTTTCATCACTATGCATCTTAAGGGTTTCATACTGAATTATGAGAGTTTGAAGCTTAGCACATTTTACCTAGGAGTCTCCTTCGTAGCTTTGAATGATTTTGTCCCATATCTCTTTGTCTGTCTTGAACTGCAAGACTTTGACGAATTTTGATTCTGACAAACTTCCCAATAAATTATTGACTACTTTGGCATTGGTTTCTTATAACTTCTTACCCGCTGTATCTGTAGGTATTGTTGATGGAAATTGATATGCTCCTTCCAAAATTTCCCAAATATTGGCTCCAAGCAGTTGAAGATAATCCCTGGTTATTATTTTCCAATATACCAAGTTGTTCCCATTGATGATTGGTGGTATGATAGATCCCATGCCTTCGTGAAATTTCATCTTGAAGGATCTCCCTTCAAGCGATCAAGCTTCTTCTGAAGGACCTCCTCTGATACCAATTGTTGGAAATAATACTGAGAGGGGCGGTGAATTAGTGTTTTCAATTCAATAACTTTTCAATTCCCAAACAGATTTATATACTGTTAGGTCAGGAGGTAACTCCTCAGATGAGATTATGTTTTTCATTTAGGTTGTTCATAGATATATACATGAGGGAGTGACTATTAAGTTTCATCTCCCGATGACTCTCCATTTTCTCTTATTATTTATTTACACTATTTACAATTGTTCACCCAATCCCTATTATTAGGTGTCAACATTGCCCCCCTTAATCTAAAGGGATGTTGGTGAGTCCAAGCATCATTCTGAATCTTTTAAGCTTTTCTCTTCCAAGAACTTTGGAGATGTCTACAATCTGCTCATTGGTGGAACAATGGTGAAGATGGATTGTTTTGGCCTCAACATGATGTCGAATTAGATGACATTTTGTATTGATGTGCTTCGTTTGATCATGGAACTTTGGGTTCTTGGCCAACTTTATTGTTGAGGTATTGTCAATGTAGCTCTCATTGTTCCCTGTCATCAAAAGATCATCTACATATACCACAATATATACAACTGTCTTGCCAACTTTCTTGACAAACAAATTTGCATCATCAAGATCATAATGTTTGAAATTGAGTTTGAGAAGATGCTCAGTTGTTTTTTCATACCAGGCTTGCAGTGCTTGTTTGAGGCCATATAAGGATTTCACAAGTTTGCATACTTTATGTTCATGTCCTTTCACAACAAATCCTCTAGGCTGGGACATAAAAACATTCTCTTTTATATTTCCATTCAAGAAAGCAGTTTTTACATCCATTTGATGGACTTTCCAACCATTATGAGTTGTTAGGGCAAAGAGTGTTTGGATGGTAGCCCATTTTGCTGTGGGGGCAAAAGTCTCCTCATAATTGATCCCTTACTTTCATGCAAAACCTTTTGCCACAAGCCTAGCTTTGTGCTTTTCAAGTAAGCCATCAACTTTATACTTTGTAGACCAACTTGCAGCCAATTGGTTTGGTTCCCAATGGAGGAACAACCAGCTTCCAAGTGCCATTCTTTATCAAGGAATCATACTCCTTTTGCATCGCTTCTTTCCATTCATCATAAGAAGTGACTTATTTGAAGGAAGTTGGTTCAAGATCTGTAGACAAATTCAATTCACAACCATAAGAAACATCCATATCAATAGGTGAATCAGAGTCATCTACATCACCTCCATTTTCTTGGGTTGAATTTCTAGTTCCTGTCTTTCCAACGTCATCAGGATGAACACTTTCAAATGTCTTTGTCATCCACTTTGGGGGACCTTTCTGAGATGGTCCAGGCTGCTCAATTGATTGAGTTGGGACTGAATCAATATTGAGTCTCCCAATTCTATCAATTACATCACTCAGAGTGTCATCAGTGGTTGGAGTTTCATGTGGGGGAGAGAGTGCTTCAGAAGAAGATTCCATAGGTTGATCTAGTATAGGAATCCCCCCTTCAAGATGTGGAATCTGATTATCAAGTTATTGAAATGATTTTGCATTTGCAAATCTATCCAAGCGATCAAGTTGCCGCTAAACAACGTTGTCAGTTTAGGATGATTCAAGAAAGATTACATCTCTAGATACAACAAAATTTTTATTAACTTCATCATAGATACAATATGCTTTGGAGGTGTTTGAATACCCTAGGAAGATACACTTACAAATTCTTGCACCAAATTTGTTTCTATGTACCTTTGGTATCAAAGCATAACATGTGGAACCAAAGACCCTGAGATGCTTTACTAAAGGAATGTGTCCATGCCACATTTCATAAGGAGTCTTGTTTCTAATAGCATTAGATAGACATCTATTCTTTACATATACAACACATAGAACTGCATCAACCCAAAAAATCAATTTTACATGTTTGAAAAGCATCATGGAGTGCACCATATTTAAGATTTTGCTATTCATTCTTTCAGTTACTCTGTTCTGTTGGGGATTATAAGGTACAATTTTTTTATGTTTGATCCCATGTTGGCAAAGATAGTTTTCAAATTCATTTGAAGTGTATTATTTTCCATTATCAGTGTGAATAGAGCCAATGTGAGATTGTGCACCATTTTCAATCCATGTATGAAAGTTCTTGAATGTTTGAAAAGCATCAAATTTGTTCTTCAATAAATAAACCCAACACATTTTGGTGTAGTCATCAATAAATATCATCATATATTTATTTCCATTTTCAGAAGGAATGGGTATTGGACTACATAAATCTAAATGAATGAGTTCAAGTTTTCTATGTGCTCTGGAATGTGAATCATGAAAAGATTGTTTTGTATGCTTTCCTAGAATACAAGCATCACATTGCTTAAGTTTCCTAGGAATTGTAAGCAAACCAGTAACACCATTTTTCTTCAACAAATAGAGGCTATCATAGTTCAAGTGTCCAAATATAGAATGTCATAATAAACTTTATGGAAATGTACCTTCATCATAATGAGAATTGTATGAGAAATTTTGTGCACGAGTAGAGGTACCCTGCAGCTTGAGAAGCCTTTATTTTTCTATTCCCGTCATGACAAGTGAGTGGTATGATGCTTTTCTCACCTCAACCTTGCCATCAAACATGTGAATGGAGTTTCCTTGCTAGCGGATGTGGACCAAGGACAACAAGTTTATCCTAAGTTGTGGGAGATATAAAACATGATGCAGAAGAAAGTCTGGAAGACTAGGAAGTTTAAGCCTGATTGTACCAAACCTTGATGGCTTCAGTTTTGATTTGTTTGAAAAGTATACTGCTCCATCAAAATTGTCAGTAAATTCTTCAAAAAAAACTCTTCTAAAATTCATGTGGAAAATTCCTCCTGAATCAAGCAACCAATCATTTTTCCAAGAAGAAAATGAAGCATTAAAAATGCCTTAATTTACTCCAATATTATAGTGTGCCACAACATAGTGAGCAAATTTAGGTGCTTTACCTTTCACTTTGTCATTAATTTTACCTTTGGGTTGGTTTCTTTCCTGCTCAATTCTATCCCAAGGCAACTTTCATGTGGATGCATCATGTGATCCATCTCTTTTGCAATGTATGCAATGTAAATTTGACTTTTCTCCTTGAGAGTGTCTGCCCCCCTTGCCTCTGAAATTTCTTCTTCCTCATCCTCTTCGACCACCTCTTCCTCTGGAAGAATCTCTAGCAAGATTCTTCTCTCTATGTGCAATACACACAGTCTCTTCAGAAGACTGAGGAGTTGTCTTCCTCCCAAAATTTTTCTCTCTTTCAGTAAAATTTTTCAAAAGGGAGTCAAAGGTAATTTCTTTGAGGTTTCCATTTGCTTGCAATGACTCAAGATAATTTGAGTAAGTGGGAGGATAAAGTGCCTTGACAAAATCTATTAGAGGAATGTCCAGTTCAACATTAATGACTTTGATATCATGCATAATAGATTTTACTTCTGATGCAAGAGCAAGAGGATCATCATTTTGTAATTCAAGGCTAAACAATTTAATCATGAGTTGAACAACTTCAAGTGCAGAGTGTGAGTCATAGAGTTCCTTCAATTTTTGTAAGGCTTCAAAAGCATTTGAAAATGGTGAAATATGGCGACTTACCTCTTCATTTACTGATGCTGCAAACAAGGCATAAGGCTTGCTGTTCTTATTTTCCCAAATGGCGAATTCCTTGTCTGAGGTAGGTTGTTCTGGTTCTTTGTCTCCGTCTCCAACACAAAATCCTTTCCACAACTCATTAAAAATGAGAGTGTGTTTTATTTTCCGTGACCATTCTAGATAGTTCTCCTTGCCAGTGAGAACCACTCCCACAATAGATATCAATGGATGCATAATAGATTTTACTTCTAATGCAAGAGCAAGAGGATCATGATTTTGTAATTCAAGGCTGAATAATTTAATCATGAGTTGAACAACTTCAAGTGCAGAGTGTGATTCATAGAGTTTCTTCAGTTTTTGTAAGGCTTCGAAAACATTTGAAAATGGTGAAATATGGGGACTCACCTCTTCATTTACTGATGTTGCAATCAAGGAATAAGCCTTGTTTTTCTTATTTTTCCAAATGGTGAATTCCTTGTCTGAGGTAGGCTATTCTAGTTCTTTGTCTCCATCTCCAACACACACTCTTTTCCATAGCTCATTAAAAATGAGAGTGTGTTTTATTTTCCATGGCAATTCTAGATAGTTCTCCTTGCCGGTGAGAACCACTCCCACAATAGATATCAATGAATGCATTTTAAAAACACTGTGAACTATAAATAAAAATATACTTTTGTTTCCAATATATAAAATATTTTCACTTCTGGTGTTAAAGGAAAAAAATGCACTGTAATAGCAATATTCTAAAGAAAACAATGCAATTCTAGTCAAGAAGGAAGTTTTGGTAAAAAATGGTTACTGGTAAAATTTAGTTTTGGTAAAAAAAATGTAGTTCTAGTAAAAAAAAATGTAGTTCTAGTAGGTTTTGGAGGTAAGAGTAAGGAAGGTTTGCATATGAGGCAACGAAGATAAGTTCACCCAAGGTTGCACCAAATGATGGACCCTAGTATGATACTGGAAAAGAAATTTTGGTAAAAAAAAGTTTTTTTTGGAAACTAAATTCGATAGGATAGCCCTTTAGCTTGTGGGGCATAAATTCTAAGTCTACAAATATTAATGCATCTGGAGACACCACATTATCAAATAAAAGTGAGTCCACATAATCCTGGTTAAAGACCTCAGGTATTGGAAGTGGAAATGGGACATTTTTCAGCAAGAACTCTCTGGCTGATGAAACAAGCATAGCAATCGGGATAGCAACGTATGTTTAATGATGAGGGAGAAGCGTATTGCCTGATTTTTTATTTTTTTATGACCTTACTTCAAGGAGATGAGGGTGTGGGCACCATCAAGCAGCTCAACTTCACCTGTGCTAACAAGGTTTTCACTTTCGTAGGAGAAGTTCACGTACAAGTCTACTGCAATATTGGTTTGAAAACACTGTGTATGGTAAGAAACCACAACAGGAATGCTGTGTGTGAGGCAACTGAGGCTAGGACAGTGTGGAGAGCTGCATAGGGTAAGAATGAGAGTTGCATAGGGTAAGATAGAATGAGATCAGAACAAACAATAAACAAGAAACGAATCCAACTGATGCAAGACCCACGATGCATAGAATTCCATTTCGGCTAGTTAAAGCTGATGATGAAGAACATACAGGTGAATTTTTGAGATTTGGCGAGGTCTGCTTATGAAAGCTGTAAGCAGCACTGCAAAAAAATAGTGAGAAATTCCAGATGAGAAAGGCATTGAGGAAATTCCAACTATCTCAGAAACAAAATCATTGTATTCAAAAAGGAATCTCATTGAAGCATTACCTAAGAGAGGTGAGGAATTTGTGCTAGGAGAAGTCAGAAGTGTTAGGATGCAGAAATGCAGAACATGGGAAGAATAGATAGAAGGGAGTTATAAGGGTAAGGAATGCTAAAAATAGAGCTGGATCTGATACCATGTCAGGCCAAGAGGTAACTCCTCAAATGAGATTATGTTTTTCATTTAGGTTGTTCATAGATATATACATGAGGGAGTGACTGTTGAGTTTCATCTCCTGATGACTCTCCATTTTCTCTCATTATTTATTTATGCTATTTACAATTGCTCACCCAATCCCCATGATTAGGTTTCAACATATACGCTACTTCAGTGAAGTGAACTTGCTTGTGTGTGCAGCTATGATTAAGGAAATCATCGTATACCTAGAGAACTTATGATTTAGTCAATTTATCATGTGTTGATCTTTAATCAATGCATCAATATCTTATCATATAGTAACTATGTGCAGTAATAACATAATAAATCATCACACATGAACACCAAGATTTAAGGTGGAAACCCAATGCGATAGAAAAAGCACATATTGTTGTCGTCTTTGTCTTCATTTAATATAAAGAAAATTTGTTTACAATCTTGTACTAGTGTAGAATCGTACCAGTATGTAGGAACCCACTTGTAGAAGGCTACAACCTTCTCTCGTTTTCCAACTTCTACTGGAAGGGAGCTACAACCCCCTAGCTCTTGCACTAGCCGATGTGTATACTAGTATGTAGGCGCTAGACTAGAGAAGGCTACGACCTTCTGTCTTCCTCCAGGGACCATGTTTTATTAATTTTCAGACTGGATACTCCCGGTACACAAAAAAACTATATGAAGGCCACGTTTCATCCAATTTTCACACTAGGCCCATTATAAACTTTGAAACTCAAATTGCATCAACCAACAATAAGTTAATATGAACAATCAGATCACTCTCACCAAAACATTGTGCTAAACCTAGAAGATTGCATCATCATTTAAAACCAGGTGCAACCTCAAAAATCATACATCAGAATGCATATGCTACTTTACTGAACCCAACCTGCATGTATATGCTACTTCCTTTAACAAAACCTGCATATACCTTTAGAATTTACTAAATTATAACAACTTCTAAATCAGATATGTACCAACCAATAATATTCTGAACATCTACTGTCAATTTGCAGAGATCTAGACAGTCAGCATCAAAGATAACCCTTCTCACTTAATCAATCTATCAATCAGACACAAATTCCTTATGCATTCAGTTTTACATTCAGATCTAAGAAGACTTCATTGACAGACAACAGTAAAACAATAACATTGATCAGATAGATTAGTCATTTCTGAACAATAGGGTTTTCCTTTTCACACGCTATTTGGAAGAGTTGAACCTATGTGTACACGTGCCTTTACCAAAGTGAACCAGTGTATAGATCTGCAAATATTAACTCACAACTTTGTTGTTATTCCAAACTTTAGACATACCCATATCATGACATTTAAAGAATAAAACATGTGTAAGCAATCAGATCTAGCCCAACCAATATTAGATCATTCAATGATAATTCATTTCAAGTTTCATGATCTTGATCCAACATTGAATTCAAGGTGCACAAAATATTTCAGATTATATCATAATCATAGCCCTTGCAAGATCAAATATACTTCAGATAGAAGTATTCCTAAGAAACCCTTTCACTCACACACATGTACCTTTGATCTTCTCCTCCTTGTATAGTTTTGGCCTTCCTCAATACCTTGGACCAAAAAAACACTTAGAGCCTGTGGTATTCTTGGACCAAATCAATTAACCATTACTCAATATTGTGGGCTAATACTATAGTATTGACCCTTGGTATTCTTTACTCTCGAATTTTCTTGATTTTCCAACCCATACATGCTTTTCCTCTTGTAAAAGTGTGTGCATATGTATATGCTCCTTTTGTTCCGTGAATCTATATGTATACGCTTCTTTGTCAGCTAAACCTACGTATATAGCTTAAAGTATCTGAAAACATCCTTTTCCTTTAACTTTTTGATTTTGATAAGTAGACCTTAGTTCCAACTTCCTGTTCTTCTGTACCAATGCCCTGTTACCTCTGAATTGACCTGTGAGTGAGTTTCCATCAAGGACAACACCCGTATCATAATGCCAACACAGGGAAATATTTTATTTTCATTTTCAGCCTCACATAGCCTCTTCTGGTTAATATGATTTTCTCTTTTGGAGAATTTAGATTGAGATGTTAGTTCTAGCAAATTATTTTCCAGTTCGGAATTCCACTTGGCTAGTTCTTGTTGTTTCCCAGGGAGCTTCCTAATTGTTTCCTTGCAAATATTTAGCTTATCTTCTAATTCCCTGAAGTTAGCATCCAAATTTCTGAAGGTTATTTTACTTTGGGGGGAATTTCCCTCTTTCCCATTCTTGACGAACTTGTTATCTATCTTGCTACACCATGCCATAATACATTATTACTTTTATTTCCATTGAGGCTTGCTATGCGCTGCCACCCATAGTCAGCTAATAGTGCATTAACGAAATACAATAAATAATATACAATCTTCCTCATTTACAAGCTAAGCCAAGCATGTTACCCTATATTTGTTCACACATTTGAAAATCTTTTATCAATCACCTATCTCAATGAGTACACCATTTAAATATATACATCAATGTCATTTCAAAAGTAAAAAATACACACCCATGTATACATTAATATGTTTACCATCATGTCATCACATATTTTAGAAATCATTCTCTTTACCAAGACCATAATTATTAATTAAAATAAGCCTCATGAACGATAACACCATTACCATATTTGAATCAAACTTTAAACATTTTAGAAGAATTTTCCATTCCCATTAAGGCCAACAGTCACAACATCTACAACCTCAAGGGGTTAGTTAGAAAACCACATGCATCTATCATATTTCTATTTTTTTTTTCACAATTTTCAAATGCATCATAAGACCTGCTTGCAATCTTAGCACATAACCATTCATTACACTATTACACCCAACATTCACTGTGCTTATGTGAATAATTAATATTCAATCCATGATGATAGTGCTATTACCAACACCTACAATAAGAAATTATCAGCCACTTGACTCTCTAATAGAGTTACAAACACTATGCCTTCATCCCATCGAGGGTATCTATCATATAAAATATAGATTCTAGGATTTTCCCATCCATCCAACATATACATAAATATGTAAATTCAATCAACAATAGTTATGCTATGCAATACAAGCAATACAGGGATTCCCCCTCAATCCATTATGTCAAATGATCATTAACATGCAGATGAAAATCATCAACATATATATATATATATATATATATATATATATATATATATATATATATATATATATATATATATATCTTTATATATATATATATCTATATATATATATATATATATATATATATGAATGATCGACAAAAACAATTATGCCCTACAAACGAGGACTTCCATTGCATTTGTCAACAAAATCAATCATACAAGAGCATCTTTGTAACCAACATACAAATCACAATTAAATGTTATAAATGGAATAAAACCTCATCCATATTCAACTATGGCACTCAAAGCTAATGCTCCATCCTAGCTCCAAAGATCCAAGCAATGGATTTACTTCTTTGTTAAGCTGTAACAGGGCACTAGTTTATTACAAAAGGTCTAGAGTTGAACCTTTATCTACACTTCTTCTATGATAGAGCCCATCAAGTGCAAGTGTTGAACTTGGAAGCACTGATACCACTCTGTAACATACCCCCCACTAATCCTACCCCAAATATGGGTAGAAGGAGGTAGTTACTATGCCAACTAACTCCCAATGTCCCATTATGGGAATTAGTTCTAACCTTTCCGATCTTTTTCAATCATCCTATAACTTAAACTAGATAACATCATTGTGTCTCATTAAGATCTTTCCAATGATATAATTTTTTCTCCAATCTGACTCCCAGGTCAAAAGATATGGCCATTTGTTCCCGACATACTAAATTCTACCATGTCATCCTTAACCTCCATGTGGAACCCCACACGGTGCCCACGTGGATGTTATGCCACCTGGTGAGCCTATGTGGAAGGTGTGTCCACCTTTGTAGTCAAAGTTCAACCCTCCCTCACAAAATCAAAAACCATTTGCACTGGAGTCACTAACTCTGAATGGTCTAACAGGATCAACCTCTCGATCCTCAAATTGGAGGTCATCCTAATCCTACTCAGGTACAATATGTGGTTAGGTGAAACACCATGTGGACCTTGGCTTTTAGGTTGACTATCTTGACTCCTGACTAGGGCCCCACTCAACTATTTGGCCTATGCTCCCCTAATCAACCTCGAACTCATTCTGATTTCAACCTCTCAATATAACTAACCTGACCCTAACCTGGCGAGTCCCATAGGTGAATTCAACTTGTTTTGTGAGATTTTATACTTAGAATTTTTTTCTACTTTCTTTCTAATTTCACACCAATCCAAAGCATACCAAATTTGACTGCTTTTGAAGAAATAAAACTTACCATCTATGAGATCAAGAACTGAAATCCAAAGATCTCATGAACTCTTTCTAGAACCCCTTGAGCATGGAGAACATCCATTAATGTGCTCACACTATCATATAAACTAAAACACAAAGATGAGATTACTCCCATAATGTGCGGGGATTACGACAAAAACTCAGGCATGCAAATTGAGTGCACTTCTTGAATCACAAGAATTTAATCCATCCTCCTAACCACAAGATATATATGTATGCATTTATTCATAGTTGATAAAAAATCACCTATACAAGCATATAAATAGAAAGCAAACCAACATATCTTACTCATCAATTTAATGAAAGGAACATAGAGATTCATGCTCACACAACACATACAAGAATTCAACCATGCTTCAAGAAATTATAGAAGAATCCAACATTCCTATAAAAATTATAGGAATCACATTCCTTTTCATACATGAGATACATATGCAGCAAGTTAAACAACAATTTAAAACTCGAGAGACTTATGCAACATTTCAAACCATCCTTCATGAGTTGTATCAGTCATATAAAGGCCATTTATGTAAATCATTTATAAATACATAGATCATTTCAACACAAGGATTTTTCCCATCTCCCATACTCTAGTAAATAGATTTATTACAAGTTTTCAAATACAAATAAAGAACATATGTTGCATTCAAGTAAGGATACCAAATTCATGAAAGAAATAAGTGCATGCACTTAGCCATTGATTATAGCATATATACCAAACATCCATAAATGTGATGCAATGAGTGGAAGGCTCATTCCTCACTATAAGCACACAATGTCAGACTAGTGGTATTATACAATTAAGTGCACATGGTTAACTTAGGTGAAAAGGTATAACTGCCCCATTCACCCAAAAAATATACTAAGTTGTAAGTCCATAACACATATAGAGATAAAGAATGTAACTATTTCTCTTGAGTCACACAAATCCACTCCATTTTACCAAAATCATGCAGTAATCATTCCACATATTCATAATGGCATAAAAAAAGTTTAGTAAGAGAGGTTATGCATTCAAAAATATATAAACACTTCTATGATAATTAAGAAACTTGGAAACTGAGATTGGGACTCTAACTCTCCACCCAACCTTAGACAAGTTGCAGTGAAATATTTCTTGCAGCTATTTTATTCCCAAATAAAATAACCCCCTCTTGGTCTCCATGGCCTTTCTCTTGTAACTGATCATCACCCTTATATTTTTGTTGGTTTGCATAGACCAACTACCTTGAAAATGCAACCCATACAATAATTCAATTTTTTCCTTTCTTACTTGTTTTTGTTTCCCAAAGAGAACATGGGCATGTCCTTCATTTCCAGCTGGATTTTTAATAAACAGTCAATCCATTACTGATATTTAAAATAACTAACTTCCTGAAGCAATTCCCTCCTCAAGCACTGTTATATGTGTCCCTTCTAAGCCATTTTAATTTATGGTTATATAATTATAAAGAATTAGTTTTACTATTTACAAGGGAAATTTACCCACGAGAGATGTCACACTAAGGAATGTAACCGTGTAGTAATAAATATGTCGGCCTTGAATTCAACAGGGGTTCAAATTGACTCTGGAGAAATTCATGGAGAGACTTCATGGGTGTGAAGCTCATGGTGAGAATTTTAATTACACTATACCACTATTTTTTCCTTAGCTTTTACCTAGTTTTACTATTTTGAGAAAGGAGAGATTGAATTGAAAACATTGGGTGCTTGTTGAGACTTTGAAACCATTGGTTCTTGTTGTATATGTGAAACCACCAAAGCTTGTCTCTTTCTATGAAACCACCCATACAGTGAATCACTAGTGCTTGTAGTTAGTTGTGAAATCATTAGTGCTTGTTATGGCTATGAAACCATTAGTGCTTGCCAAACTATTGATAAACCATATGTGATATCAATCTCCCAATCCAATTAGTGTTACCCTTGTTAAATTTTTTCCTCAGACTCTAGAACAAGTTCAAAGGTAGTTAGTTACAAGAGAAATTTCAATGTAACTAGCCTACGATTGGAAGGAGAGCAAGAGTCCCTTCTCCAATTTACAACAAAAATCAACTCAATCAGATAAGTAGCTTGGTCTATTTATTTATTTATTTATTTTTTATAATGAATGATGATTCTTATGGATATGCCTCATTGTAATTATTCCTGAACACTTAATTCCTTAATCTATTTACTTGGTGGATAACTTGATAAGGTGTTTGTGTATATTTGACTTAATATATTTATGGCTAGTTAATTGTATGTGTTATGGTTACTTGATTGTTCATAGATTATGCTTCCTAGTTTCTTTAATTCAATTTGAATTACGTGTTGAACAAAGGCTTAGACCATATCATTCATATTTTTTTGTGACTTGTATAAGAACCGATATTTCATTTATGAATTAGTTGGAACTCCCAAAAGCTATACTTTATTTATGAAATGGTTGGATATTTCATGCTTTATGATTAACGATGCATGGAAGAAATGACTTGCATATTTTTAGACTCTATATCATTGTCTGGTAGTCATACATTTAGACTTAGCGTGTCATAACCCTTCCTTCACTGCATCATGGTGTAAATAAATTTTAATTTACTAGTAATGCACATTTCATTGTTTAGTTAAAATTTGAGTCGTCTATGTGAGTAACCACTGTAACTGTGTCGTGTTTCATGGATAACTTACATATATATAACTTATGAAAATTAACACATTTTATTCTTTGGTTAAAATTAAAGTAGTCTTTGAAAGTAACCACCTCAACTGGGAAATATTTTATATACAACTTACATAGATATCACTTGTGAAAATTAGTCGAGGTTGTGCCCCTTTTCTAGCCTTAACACAACTATTTGGGAGATAATTGTCACCCATATATTCCCACTCTACCATATTGTCAAATTTGGAGAAGAACACAAGTTTAGTCTTACCATTCCTTTGTGCAATTAACTAAAGCTATTTTATTAGATTCAAACCATTTTAGCCTTGGTCACTTGGCTTGTGAGTCACTAAGGTGTCTAAGCATCCTTGGTCAAAGAAAAAGCAATATACTTAAGTTCATTTTGCGGTGAGAAGAGTTGGACTTTAGAACTTCTGTAAATTTCAAAATGGCCTCATGTTATTGATGGAAAATCAAACCCTATAAAAGAAAAACCATATTAATTTCATGTTGTTTGATAGCTATACAATCATTGAATGTATTAAGTAATAGACCCTCGTCTCGTTCATGAAATTCCAATGGATCAACACGATTTGGCCTCCCAATTCTACCTTCCCTACATAATGTGAATTAGGGAAATCTCCCAATATCAAGGCCTTGGGCCAAGGATATTTCAAATGCCACACAATATCGTGTAACTTCCCCTGGCCCATTATGATCTAAGGCCAAGTGGGCTTTCTTTTCCCTGCCAACAGACCTAGCCTGATATGATGTTGTTAATGGTTGGTCTCACCAGAGTATTAGCCATAAGGCCCACTAATCTAATTTGGTTTTCAAATCACCAAATGAATCTGGTTGATATGGTGGACCCCACTAGGGTTTCGAAATTCAAATTTTGTTCCACACTAGTGAACTCGAAATAGAGGGAGAAAACTCCCAACCCAAAATAGAATGCATGGGGTAGACCCATGAGATGTGTGGCCTATGACCACTAGGTTTTTTCTATGTGGAGATATGGGAAGTGGGATAAGGTGGGTCCAAGTTCGATAAAGGCTCAAACTTGGGGCAAGTTCCACTATGCACAAGGTACTTGACCTACGACCATGATTCATTTAAACATAATGGAAATGCTAGTAGTAGCATTGCATTGCTCCAAGTTAGGTGGACCTACAGGTACACATGAGATTGCCACCTGGACTAGGAGTGTGGCCAATGGATTTCCAAATGGCACACTATTATTGACATCGATTTCATTAATGGTCCAAAATTTTGATCTAACAAAACTTTTGTTCTGGGACTCAGATCGAGGAAAAATTCATATCATTGAAAAGCTCTCACTAAGCTAGATGTGATGGTGATGGTAGTTTTAATTCCACAAACATTTTAAAAGGAGAAATTTGTGATACCATTTTCATGACAAACTATCATGATCAGGTTAAGATATCAATAATACCTTCCACAACATGAATTAGTACAAGGGCGTGTGTTATAGACATATTTGGGCACTACAACCCTAATCATATATGTCAATAAACCAAGGACTCTTTAACCCCTAAAATTGTTGTTTCATACCCTAAAGGATCATGGTCAACTAATTACATCATTTCCCACAAGTTACACTTGAAAAACCACTCAGAACTAGCCAAAACTGGACCATACTGACTACTCCATGGTCAAGGTGTGATGCATACTGAAAGAGCCTTCTGTGGGGTGCAATGAGCGAGAATAGACAAATAGCAGAGACAGTTTGCTAAATGGATGCCCAGGGAATCTTCTAGAAACTTCTCATATGACACTTGCCTCCCTGAATTCGCCCAGGGATGAGTAAGATATCAAAGAAATCTCCAAGTGGAACCAAGAACTATCAGTGGAATGACACTAATCAGAAAGCCAGAGCTGACTCACACCCTTGCAAGACATCTATATATGGATCCCTCATCTGAGAGATCTAGAGGTTGGAATTTTGTAATTTGTAAGGAAGTGTTGTTGGTTTCTCTTTGAGAAGGAACATTGTATTGTTGGGTGATCTTGCTTTTTGATGAGCCCCAAAAATGGATAATTATATGGGCTCATTCAGCCTCCTAATTCGACTTAATCCACCATTATCATTAGTTTATTGCATGTTTTTTATTATATTTATGATAATAGAGTGAATTGGGTTAGTCATTATGCCAACAAGTCTAATGGGTACTTTGTGCAGTGTTTTGGTTAATTTTGAGACAAAATCAAAGGTTTTAATGAGCACTTGGCAACCAAATTCGTGGAAGAAAAAGGGAGAGGATTTTTAGGAAGGTGTCCCCTTCATTTATGGGCCCTTACCTCAAATTCTCCACCATCAGCTTAGAGTTCAAGGGCCACCAAATCAATTATCACAAGGGCAGCTGAGCAAGTCAAGTAGGACTGTTGTTAACTACAAGTTTTGGGTAGCCGAGTCCCTAAAGTTTAGGAGGACTTTTGGGGTTCTCAATTTGTATAAATAAGAAGGCTTAGGGACTCATTTTGGTTAGCCAGTAGTTAGTCACTTTGTAGGCAGAAGTTAGCTAGTTTCTAGTTCGATTTTAGTCAGTAGATTAGCTTTGCATTTCAACACATTTTCAAGCTCTCCCTTGTGGACAGTTTTTAATGTAACTCTTCTTTTCTTGCTCAATAAAGATGAATCCAGCTTTGCACCAGTTCTAAATCTCTCTTAGGAGGCTGTAGCTCTTGGGGTTGGGCCCATCTAAAGTGCCCAATACTTCCTTTCTTTACCTTTATGTGTTTTTGCTGCATTCTTAGAATAAAATCTGCTATTTAGATTTAAATCTTGCTTTGTTATTTAGATTGTTTTTTATGATTAAAATAGATTTTCATGTTCAGATTTAGTTGATAAGTCAATAACAGGGAAGAGCTTCAGAAAAAGGCCATCAAGCACCTTGGATCTCACCTCTCCCTCAATGGAATCATGAGCTGGGACCAAGGCGACCTTGCTGCCAACAAAAACATTGTTTTGCTTCACTGTGCAATTAGTAGTGTTGGATTCTTAGTTACTGAACTTGATATCAGTTTTTATTGCATGCTTAGGGTTATGATTACTTAGTTTCATAGTTATTTCATCTGATCTCATTACAAATGAACTTTTGTTCCATTTCTTTGCAGTTATCTAGGTTAGAATAGGCTAACGTAGATAGGTCTTTGATTTTCCAAGTCCTTGTTTGTGTCGTTTGAAAAACAACTTGTAGAGTACCTGTTATCCTTCCTTACCTGCCCATACTCCATCCAACCTACCTGCTTCATCCTTCACTTAGAACCCTTACCTTCCATTTGCCTCATTCGCTTACTTTTCCATGATTCTCATCTTCTTGTGCAACATCGTTTCATCCCTCCTTGAACAAATCTAACCATTTGTGCCACTCCTCAACTCCATCCTCCAAGTATTGAACTCCCATACACCCCCATTTCACCTACATACTCGTTCCTCCACCTTTTTCCCTCCATCCATTCTCCAAAATCCTCTTTTCGGAACATCCTGTAGAAAATTACAGAACATCCTGTAGAACCCCTGCAGACTTTCTGTAGAAGCTCATGAAAGCAATTTCTTGAGATCTGATCACTGTGAAACTCTTAGGAAGGGTGCTAGGGACCCCTTAGGACCTCTTATAACCTTCCCAACCTCCTGCAAGCATTTTTCTCCCACCGATCCACCTCTACACAGTCAAAAACAGTGAAAGCACATGCATGGTAAATCTGACAACTTGATCAAAAATAAAAAAAAAAGATGTTTTCTTCAGATAGAAGTAGTTTAGACACATGTATTTTACCTTCCTAGAAGTAATGGCATCTATTTCAGTAGCTTGCATCCTCTTTTTTGCATAAGTAGGGCTAGCTGGTAAAATTAGGGTTTGCATTTCATTTCCACTTTTCGCTTCTTTCTGGAAGTAGATTATCCTCCTTTGAGTTAGCTTTCATCCATCAAGTAAAAAGATTCTTCTAAGAGCTCATAGAAGTTGGCTTAAGCTCCTAGCGGACTTGTGCCAACTGACCAAGTGACAGTTGCGGCAAGAGCTAGTACTTGCGCATACAACACCGTCGCTTCCAAGTTTGTTACAAACTACCGGGTTGATAAAATTAAAGAAGGGAGTTCCAAGAGTTGCAACATTATTGCTGCAATACTGGGGCCCACCACTTTTCATTAGGTGAAGAGGGCTTTGATGTTGGGAGGATGATGTTGGATCAGAAAGCTGGGTTGTAATCCTCTCTTTTATTTCTACTATTAATAAAGTTCTTTGAGTTTTCCTCCATTCAATCATGTATTTGTGAATCTTGTTATTTGTAAATGAAATTGTATGGTCAATGTATTTCTGATTCTGCATTGTTTATGATATTATAGATCGAGATTCTTTGATGGTGTTTTGTCGCTTTGCCTCTACAGGTATTCTCTAAAGTGGGACAAGTAGGAGAGGAGTAGCAAGCTCTATCATGGGAGAGAGGAAACAAGGAAGGAGCCAAGCCAAAGATTTAGGTTGGTACTCTATGCTTCTCTCTTATCTATCATACATAAAGGAAATCACAATTTGCTTTGATTGTTTGTTTCTAAGATAGCTACCCGTCTTAGTGGGACTAGAAGATCGAAAAGAGACTAGTTTTCCTGGAAACAAAACGACGACCATACTGGGGAGTGATTAGTTTGTTTGTTTGTTATTGTTGTTTGCTCTATAAACTACAGACGAAGCCTAAATTTAGCCAACTAGCCTTCAAATTTCTCTTGCTATTTAAGTGCAAAGTAGATGAATGTTGCTTCAGTCAATATCGAGGTTGGTTTATGAACTGAACATCTAACTTGCAAACAACCTAAGTGCCCTTGTGGTAGCTCAATAACCTCCTAAGATCATACCCCTGTACTTTGTTTTTTGTCCATCATAGGTCAACTGAAATAACTGAACTTAGCTACAAATTTTGAGAAATAATCCAACTCAGTTTCGCTCCCTAGCCCATCGCACTGTCTGTAATTGGTAGCATGTATGCATCACACCTCCCATGTGTTGCAGGAGAGATGCATCCATGTTTCCCTTAAGGACAGGTGCGATGACTGAGTGATATTGTTTCTCTCTTTGGAACTTGGTCTTTTCCTCCTTGTTTTCAGCTTTATTCAGTAGTTTTGCTGCATATGATCAGTATCTCATTGCTAAAGCCTTCTTCCTTTACATTATTCAGCCTCCATTGATTAGGATTTGTAAATGTTTTTTATGTATTTTTCATCATTTACGGTCCTTCTTTGTCAAAATTAGCTTATCGTTTTTTGATTCAAAAGTGTCGTAACTATCATTTTGGGTCAAGAAGAAGAGTGTCATAAAGTCTTCCTCCTCTAGATAGTCAATTGTACTTTTTCATTGTATTTGATTTGAATTGTCAGTATTTGAAGTGTTGAAAGTAGTTTTCCATTCGAAGTCGAAAGTGTCGTTTTAGTCTTCCTTTAATTTTGAAAAGAAATTGTTGAAATTTCGCTTTGAAGAAAATAGTTCAGATTTGTACTTAGTTTTCCTTTTTGGCATTCTCACATTAAGAAAATGAAAAAAAACAAATACATGCATGTGCATTTGCATTTAGACTGTATGCGGAAAATGATTTAGGAAAAGTGCATTTACTGTGTGCTCTTTGCTCTCTGTTGAAATAATCATTATCTTCTTTCCTTAGTACCTAGGATTTTCATTGCTAAAAGAAAATAAACGACTGTTTATCATTTTAGATTGCATATGTAGGAATTTTACATCTACACCATGCGGTGAACCCTGAAATAAAAAGTTCTAAAAAAGATCAACTCTAAAATAAATCTCAATGAACATAAAAACGCTTTCGAACCTAACATAACACATCTAGAAGTCTAGGCTAGAGACTTGTTCCGGCGTCGTAAAACCTAGTAACTATCGTTTTCATTGAAGGTTGGGTGATTTCGCCTCTTTGATATGACAAGTGCCAGTACGGACTTGTGCTACCCATACCATTGAGTATATATTGGGAGACCAAAATAGGCTGATATCCTTTATCCATAGGAAGCCGTGTCTGTCGCCCTATCAATTGCAATGCACTGAACACAACATTTGGGAAGATTGACTACCGTACATAAAGTCCTTGGTAATTTCTCTTTAATTTACCACCAAGGTGTATATTGCAGTTTTGCGATTGGTTTGGTAATCCCTTTGTCTAGATTTCCAGAGTAGTCACTTTTGTTCTTTTTCGAATCCTTAAAACAAAAGGTCCATCTGAGCACTTGTCACTTCAGGCTCATTAAAAATCGAAGGCGACTAGAGTCATTTTTAGCTTTTTCTTGACGCTTAAAAATTGAAAAAGCAAAGTTGTGACAAAGCGTCCTAAAAAGGCATAACTTTTTCCCTTTGATTTTTGAGTTGATCAAGTAATCTACAATCGTGGAAGCAAGTCAATCAAAACCCAGTCGTTCGCAGAGACTAGCGAGTCAACTGTCTTTGACTATAGAAATGAAACCATTCCAGGCAAAACAATCTCGTTTAACTGAGTCGAATTCCCCTGGTTTATTTGAAACTTGTGTTTCAACATCAATAGAGACTCCAGTTACTCCAATCATTTCTGGTACATCTGTCTTTACAGAAGAAGTTCCGCAGTTACAAGAGGACATTAGAACTAATCCTAGTGTAATGGTAAACACTTCTATCCTTGAACCAGCTCCATCTAGGGCTGATCCAAAAACTGAAGTTCACTTACCTAAACATCTAGAAGTTGAGTTCCAGAATTCAGAAGGTGTCACCCCTCCAGTGTCTGTTACTACAGAAGTTATACCTTCTTCGGCTCCGGAAATATTTTACAGACCTAATGGTCTATCTCTTCCACCTGGACTGGTTGCTATAGAAGAGATTGTAGAGGATATTCCATCCAGTACCCCGTTGTATTTTGGAACTGGGATCCACCTATATCCTTCTACTATTGAAGTTAGTTCTTTTAATCACCCTTCATTGCAAGTTCCTATCGAATCGCTAGACTAAATATGTCTAAGCAACCATCAACATCTAGGACTATGTCATCTGATACAGCAATAGTGGAACCTCCTGCTGCTACTCCAACAATGTTTGCTGGTATACTATCTGTCCCAACTAGTTATTAACCGCTAGATGGATTCCACAAGGGACTGTTTCGATGGCATGGTTTGTTCCTATTTGTTCATTCAAAATCCTATCTGGAATTTCTTATGTTGAAACTCAGCAAATTGATCCTACACATCAGTATCAATTTGGGCAGTCCAGTCTCTAAAGATCAGTCTATCCTTTGAACACTGGATTGCCGCCATATGGGGGGTAGTATGCTTTTTCATTATTCCCTCCTAGAAAACAACCATATGAAAGTTCACAACAAAATTAAGGTCAAACTAGAATTATGTCGAGTGGTTGGGTACCAATACTACCTCAACAGCCAAGAGTTGTATATTCAATGCAAGCAAATCAACCTATGTTGAACATTCCCACTACACCCGTTATTGTGACCGTGTCGCAAGTACAAGCGCTGTCTGTTGTATGCCAACCTCAAGTCTCTCAGGTCGTAATACAACAACCTCTTGTCTCCATGACTCAATCACAACCTTAGATTAGTGCCTCCTTAACTGGAATGGCCAGGCTCAAATGGGTACTATTACCCCTCATCTTGGTCAAACATCTAGTATTGGACAACAGAAAATGGTCCAACAACCATGGCTGGTACAATATCAACAACCGCAATTACAACAAGCTTACTGAGGACTTGAGCAGCAAAGCTTTGCTGGTAATGGGAAACCATAATTTCAAAACGGTTATCAACGACCATACTATAATGGTTATGCCCATCAACCTTATCAAAGTTATTAGCATCAGATACATTATTCTGGTATGCAAAAACCTACTGCTTAGGAAATCCCATCTTATCCTGGGCATGCTTTGCCAAACCTGAATCAACAGTTGCTTTTTGTAGCAACTGTAGAATTACCAGATTTAAATTAGCTGATGAATGATCCAGTTGCTTATGCCTCTTGGTGGCCAGCCATTCCTCATAAACTTCCATATGATATTCCTAAATTCAATGGAAATCTAGGTGAAGATCCATCAAATCACGTAATGAATTTTCATTTGTGGTGTTCATCTAACACCCTTAATGATGATTCTATTAGGCTTTGTCTTTTTTAGCGAATGCCAACTAGTATGGCAACGAAATGGTAAATTGAATTGCCTAGAGCTTCATTTGACAAATTCAGCACCCTCACCACTACCTTTTTAACCCACTTTTAGTTACCCATAAGGTACGAAACGGGAACAGAACTCCTTACCAACTTTAAACAGACAATAGCCACTCACATATCTGATCATATTTATGAGTGGCGATGTTGTCGTCGGATGGTAAAGACGTATGTTCCTAATTAGCTTCTAGCTGAGTGGTTTATTAAGTCATTATTACCTTCTATTATAGAAGATGTGGTCAAGGGAGGAGTTGTCACTGAAGAGCAAGTCATTGCTCATGCAGAATATTTAGACTTGATCTATACTCAGTCTGGCACGCTCTATGACAAAATCCCCGATGCTCCTAGACCAGAATTTTTCGTTCCCCCCCTTCCTAAATTAAACAGGGACTCTCATGCTGGCAATGGCGTGATTGGCACCTAAAGTACGCAAACCGCAAAGGCTCCATCTCGTAAAGGCCTTGCAGTTTCTAGTAAAAAAGCAAATGACAAACTTCTTGCCTCAGAGGTTAATTTCATGTCATCTGACAAGGGCAAGGAACCAAAGAAACCAGGGGGCAAGAAGAAAGGGAAAAACAAAAAGAAGAAATAGGAAGATTCGACTCCTGAGAAATCTTCTGGAAACCCTACTGGGTGAAAGAAACCTAATAAACCATGTTTCATATGTGATGAGGACCATTATATGAGAGATTGTCCACATCGAGCTGAGGTCATGAAGTCTTTGAAGACTTCAAGTACCTCGGTGGTATTGACTGATCTATTTCCAAACTCAGAAACCAATCTGGTTGCTATCGATCATGCTTCCCCATCCAAAGTGCTTATGTTGTCCATTTCAAAATAGAAAAATGATGCTTTGATATTGAAAAGGAATAAAGATTATGGGAATCCATAGATGTCGAAAAACAAGGCTACAGATCAACCCAATAGTTTGACAAGAACTTCATCAGAGGTTGTGCCACCCATCATTCCTGAATTAACTATAAAGTTGCCAAAAGGAGTAGTACATAAATCGACATTTAATCCTCGTACTCGGGCAGCAAAAAAATATAATATAATGGAGGATCTAGCTCAATCACCATCCGCTATGTCGACACTTGAAGTACTACAGAATTGCCCCTCCCAAAAGCAGGCTTTATTATCAGCAATAGGTGGGATTGACCCAACAGATTCAAATCTTGTGGCCTTTAACCATAAAGGATATGAACCTCAGTTACCAGCCCAACTCACTTTCCTTATACAGTTAAAAGCCCTCAACAAAACTGTTCATCAAACAAGCATTGATGAGGGGGAATCTACCTATATTATGTCAATGAGTTGCTGGAAAACTTTAGGCTCACCACCCTTTTCACGATCATCAACGACGTTAAAAGCATTTGATGGAAGGACATACATGCCATATGGGATATTAAGTAACTTGCAAGTTGAAATAGGGGGAAAAACAATAGAAATTGAAGTCGAGTTCATTGATGGAAACCTTGACTACAATATCTTACTGGGCAGACCCTGGACTTATGCTATGGCTGCTATTGTGTCAACATATTTAAAAAATATTGCATTTCCCTTTCAAGGAGGAATTACAATTGTTAACCAACTAACCTTTTTCCCCAACATTTCACAAGCTACTAGAAGCATTCCATTGATCCATGGAAACTCTCAAACACTTCAAAATGTTGGAGTACATCTCCTAAAAGACCCTTCCTTAATGGGTACTTTTGCCCTCCCACCTCTAAGTAAACTGGCAGAAGTGGCCACAATGGAAACCTCTCACATGATATCTTCTACATCATCAAAAATTAAGAAGAACTCTGACCCTTTTGATAGTGTGGATCATCGCCAGGTGTTGCCCCCAAGCCCTATATAATTGTTATAGAAATCAATTTTCTAGGCATGGACGACAAACCCGAATCAACACTCAGCAAGTCTTTGGATAGACAGGTCTCTAGAATATGGCACATCTTCCGATCCTTGGTCTCATGTACATTCTACAGATGAAGGAATCATTCAGTCAATGATGATAGGAGAGGCATCATGGGAAGATTACCACCATCGTTCCCATCTTCAAGATAACAATGAAGATTATTCCAGCATCCTTAATCATCCTTCAGTTTTTGATTTTCTATCAAATAATATAAATACGGTGGATTCCAAGTGAAATCTGTCCAATATCTAGGAAACTATCGCCATTAATATCTTGACCAAAACTAATGTTGTAGAGAATATACATTTTGGCAAATCTTGTTCTCCTTCAGAACTGGAAATATATTGTGCTCTCTTTCGTGAATTCAGAGATGTCTTTGCATGGTCATATGAAGAAATGCCCAGCATTAACTCGAGTATCGTTGAGCATGAAATCAAGATGTACCCAGATGTCAAACCAGTATGACAACAACTTCAATCGGTACACCCAAGGAAAGCCGCTGCCATTAAGGAAAAAGTTGAAAAACTTTTACATGCTGGTTTCATTTACCCTATTCCTCTAACAGATTGGGTATTGAATATTGTTCCTGTAATGAAAAAGCAAAGAACGATTAGAGTGTGTGTTGATTATAGGGATGTAAACCAGGCTTTTTCGAAGGAAAACTACCCTACACCCTTCATTGACCAGATAATCGATGAATGTGCCAGATACGAAATCTTTTCCTTGATGGATGGATTTTCCGGATACAATCAAATCAATATCCTCCCATAGGACCAGTCAAATACTGCCTTTATATGTCGATGGGGCACATTCGTGTACCATAAGCTACCTTTTGGTTTAAAGAACACAGGGACAAATTTTCAGAGGGCAATGAATTATGCCTTCCATGACATCAAGCACATCGTTCAACCATATCTCGACAATTTACCGGTGCATTCGCGAAAGCGAACTGATCACCAGTAGAATTTGAGAGTTATGTTTCTGCATTGCCGACACTACAAGATATGACTCAATCCACACAAGTGTGTGTTTTGTGTTGGTTTGATACATGAAAAATTGTCACCATGAATTTCTGTAATCAATATGAGTCTATCACCACTCATACATACCTCCTTTGCAAGTCTTAAACCTCAGCTCTGCATATCAAGTTTTGAAAATGAGAGAAAGTCCTTAAAAAGCTCTAAAACTCTGGTTTCACACTTTCTCTTACCATTACCTATGGTACCGCACCCATTGGTCATGTATCCTATGCACTTGACCGCTATGTATCTACATTTATGGGTGCGAATCCCCGTAAAAGTTAAAAAGGTGCAAGTTTATTCTTAAAAACTCACTTTGAGTCAATTCTGAAAGCTTCTAGAGGGAATCTTGCGCTGGCAAGTTTGCTCCTTGAGGGTGCATGCATCCCATTCCTTAAGGAGCTAACCCCTTGATGTGAGGAGCTTATCCCCTTGAAGAAGGACTCTATCCCTTCAATGGTGGACCTGTAACCTCCTTCCCTTGCACTATAAAATGAAGCTTTGGGTTGGTTACTTGGGAGGTTGAAAGTAAATAATTTTGAGGCTATAGACCTGCTGGAACTAGCTCTAATGATCTTGAGAGGAAAGATCCATACCTTTTGATCTCATTGGGAGAGAGTGAGGCTTGTCAAAGTAGAGGAGATTCCTGCCCTGGACCCTGAAGAGCTTGTATAGATCAAAGCACCAAGGTTGTAAAGTTCTCTCAAAGTTAATACAATCAAGTTTATTTTTCTCAATAAGCCCCGTGTTTAATGGTTTATTTCATAGACCCTTGATCACTATGATGAACATGATTTATTATATTAGCTATGCAGGTGTTCTTTGATGTGTGTTTGTTTGTGTTTGCAGGTTGTTGAAAAGGAAACTCTTTGAAGCTGTTGGAACAAGGCTGCCACAAACTAGCGTTGGACTTAAGGTAGGGTCTAAAACACCTCCTAGTTTTTATTAATGAATCGAAATATGTTTAGAGAAAACTAGATTTGCTTGTTCTGCTTGTTGCTAGATATCAATTGATACTAGGTAGATTGGTCTTGTCCGCAAGAACGATTTATCCGCTTAACAAATTGGCGACTCCACTGGGGATGGGATTTAATTGTTTAATTTTCCTTTACCTTTGATTCGAGAAATTTGATTTTTTGTTTCTGGTTTTTACTTGATGTGTGTGGGATTGGGTAGTTTGTCAGCCCTAGTTTGATTTTTTATTTTTTAGAAATTTTTACGAGGACTGCATGTTCTATTTGAGTTACAGTGCGGACCTGTCTGCACTGTTACTTTACTGCACAGAGTGGTACCACACCTGCTTTCACTGGGGGCCTGCGGACCCTGTCCAAATTTTTAAAAAATATTGAAATCTTTTCATCCAGTTTAGCTTAGGTTCTTTTTGTTGCTTTAATCCTCTTCCCATATCTACATATATCCTGTTAAAAGTCTCTCACAAGCAAGTTCCATTAGTGTTGTGTTTTGGATGAATTTCTAGAAGTTTTTGTATGCTTGGTTTGGTCTTCACTCTGTATTTTGAAGTGACTTGAAGCTTAGAAGCCTAAGAGACCTTAGATCACCCTGGAATCTTTTGTCTTCTTGATAAGTCTGGCTGGTTTGTGAGATCTTCCTTTGGTGAGAAATTGATTTTGTTTCTCTTTGCAAAACTTTGAACGAGCTTGGTCATAAGTTGTGAATTTCATTTTTTATAAAAAACAAAGCTGGGTGTTTTTGGTTGATTTGTCTTGTTGAACGAATTAATCCTTAGTTTGTTGAGTAACTAAGTAAAAACATCCTAAAAAACATTTGAAGATTTTATTTCAATTAGTTTTAAGAAATTAGATCTCAAGATTAGATTTTTCATAGTTTTGAGTGTGTTTTCTAGAAATTCTAGTTTCTCTTTTGAAAATTGTTTTTCTAGTTTTGAATGTTGAAACGAAAAGGGTTTTATTTCGTGAGCATAATTAGTAGCTTCATTTGAGTGTATAGAAAAAGACAAAAACTTTTCTTTTCGTTTATATGTTGAAGGAAAGTTTTGTTTTTCAAGAAATTGCATTCTCAACTCTTCCTTTAGCTAGAGATTCATTGAAAAGAAAAAGAATTGATCATCTTAGGTGCATCTTTTAGCGTTTTGGAGTCGAGTATTCACACCACAAAGTTTCATCTCCATACCTTTTGACTTAAGAAACAACCAATAAAATTAATGCTTAATTAAAATTCATCTAGCAATCTTTTTATTTTTAGGGCTCTTATTCACCAACATAGCTTAGGCTAGTATCTTGGAGTAGGGAGTAATTAACTCTCCAAGATAGTTAAAACAAACAAGTAGTTGATCTTGTAGTAGGAAGAAATTCCAATTGTTACATCTATGCTCTGGGAAAGCTCCTCTTAAAGGAGAAGCACGAGATCATATCCGAACCAGTGAGGTAATCAATCCTTCCTCATTGGGAACGATAGCAGATATTCACGTATTGAAAATGATAAACCTCGGATTGACCATTGTCGAGGAGCTTGGGGTCACTTGTTGGTAAATCTTGGATTATGTCAAGGAGTCTTCAAGGGGATTGAGCTTGTTACTCTGCCCTTGCGTGCGTATCATATCGTAGACTATTCCCCCAGGTATATTTGTTTCCGTTGGTAACCTTAGTGGCCATAATCTATAGGATTCTTTCCTAAGGTGACGGTGGAGGGAAGATCCCACTGTACCTGGAGCAGACGTCAACTAGACTCACTTGGACTCTCCGGGGGGTTATCTTCACTCGAGACGGTTTTGTGGAGAAACTTGTGCCAGTCTGTTTCATTAAGCAGGTTGTCAGGTTAACAGTTCCAACCGCCATTCTGTATTGAATTTTGCAAGGTTGGATTTCATCACCAACTAGTGTTTTCGGTATGGAAGAATATTGTTTGTGTGTGGTTTGAACTCTTAGATTTTTAGGTGTGTGATTCAATTGTTTGGTTCTCTAGAGACTTTAGGTGGTTTTCTTGAGATTTTATTTGTTTTTGTGTGAAGTAATTAATTAATTAATCATGGCTGAATTATCGAGACAATCTCGTAGACTTCGGGGGCAGCCTCCCGAATATACACCAAGTCAGCTTGAAGGACTAAGAGCTCTTGTCAGACCTAGTGAAAGTAGAGTTGGGTCACCAGAGGTCAGAGAATCATTTTTGGTTATTCACCCTGATTATCAAGTTCTAGCAACAAAGTATATTTCTGGACCAATTTTAGTTTCCAAATTTACTGGTAGCATTTCTCCTACTAGTGAAGTTGTTGAGGAACCTGAAATTGAACCTGCTGCTACTCCATCCTCAGGATTTCCCTCTCCAGTTTCTAGTGCTCCTGGTTCACCCAGGGTAGGAAGTGTCATTACCAAGAATCTTCCGTCTGGACTCATTTCCATTGAAGAACTTGTTATTCTGGACGAAGATATAACTCCCCTTGCAAATCAACCGACTATAGAACTTAGGGAGCGTGAATCTATCTTTTACAGTCCTTTTTGAAGTGATTCTTGGTACGTATCTTTGACGAACTTTTTAGAAAATCCGGGTCTCGCTGCTTCACCACCTCGTATTCCTTTTCATCCAACACCTAGAGGTTATTATCCTCCTTCGAATATGTCAAACTGGTCATCCATGTTTTCCCAAAATCCAGAAACATTTTTATATGGCGGCCCTTCTGTTCCATCTGGGTATCAATCAGTTTCTGGTACTTTTTCAGGAGCGTCTCCTCAACCCATCGAATATGGGATATCAACTGGTTATAACAGAACTCCACCATTGAGTGTAGAAGAACTTCTTATGATGTCTGGTACTATTCCAAATCTGTAACCCCAAGGTAGTCAGATTCTGCCTGGGGGGCAGCCTCAAGGTAATTAGTTTCCACCTGGGGGTCAACCTCAAGGCAGTCAAATACCACCTGAGGGGCAACCTCAGGGCAGTCAAATCCCGCCTGGGGGGCAACCTCAAGGTCAATACATACCTCAGGGATAGTACATGCCTCAAGGTCAACCCCAGACTCAATATATGCCTCAAGGTCAACCTCAGACTCAATATATGCCTCAAGGTCAACCCCAGTATCAATATGTACCTCAAGGTCAACCCTAGTTTCAGTACGTGCCTCAAGGTTATCAACCTCAAGGTCAGTGCCAATCTCAAGGTTGCCAACCACCTTCTGGTCGACCATTCGTTCAAGGAACTGGAAATGTACCTTTCAATCATCAATCCTACACTCAACCTGGTTATGGTGCTCAATATACTCAACCTGTTATGGGTCCTTACCCTGGAATGAATATGGTGTGGGAATCTCAACCTCAATAGATTTTGCAACCCAACGTGCAGTTTTCATCTCAAACTGGACAACCTATGGTTTCTGGTTCAACCCAGCAACTCATCCAACCTACTATTCAAACTTCTGCACCTGGTGTAGCTCATCAGTCTGGGCCTAGTTCGCCTCAAACTCCGCCTCAATCGACTACTGCAACTACTGTAGCTTCTGTTCAATCTACCCCACCTATTTCTGGAGTATCGACAGCTCTGGTTTCTACTGTTCCTGTATCAACTCCTCAGACCTCTGTATCCCAGTCTAGACCTACAATCTAGACTTCGATTCAGATGCCTATAGGAGAACCTAGTCCAAGTACGGTTGTCACAACACAACCTCAATTTACTTATCAACCGTACCAGGGATAGTATCATTGTGGTCCTGTTGTGCAAAGCCTAGTTTATCAGTATCAATTGTACCTGGGTATACATATCAACAACCTCAATCTCAACAACCCCAGATTGGTCCAGTTAATCCTGGTTTTCTAGGAGGATATAATATTCCAAATGCAAATCCAATTCTAGGGTATCCTGGGTATCCTCCTCCTGGAGCTGGTCTTGTAACCCAAGGTTTCGAGACCCTAATCGTCAGTTACCATTTATCGCAACTCTGGATTTACCTGACTTGTTGCGCCTCACGAACGATCTAATTTATTATCTTCTGTATTGGCTGCCAATGCCAAATAAGTTGCCCAGTGATAATCCGAAGTTTGAGGGTAAACCTGGAGAGGATCCGTCGAACCATGTGATGACTTATCACCTCTGGTGTGCATCAAATTCCATTATAGATGATGCAATTCGCTTAAGGCTTTTTCAACGCACTCTAATTGGTCTCACAACTAAGTGGTAAATCGAGTTGCCACGAATCTCTTTTTATAATTTTAGTCAGTTAGCTACTTCATTCTTAACTCATTTTCAGTTGCCAGTCAGATATGAAAATGGCACGGAATTATTAACTTCATTAAAATAGTCAACGTCTACATATATTTCAGACCATATTCATGAATGGCGACGTTGACGATGTTTAGTGAAAGTTTATATCCTGGATCAAATTTTGGCAGAATGGTTTGTTAAATCCTTATTACCAAAAATCATTGAGGATGTAGCTAAGGTTGGAGTGGTTACTGAAGAGCAAGTAATTGCTTAGGCTCAGTACCTTGACTTAGTTTATATGCAGTCGAGTACTTTACATGAAAAAATCCCCGATCTTCCCAAACAAAATCAAATAACAACAACTCCTTCAAGGTCTCATGCCGCTGATGGTATGATTGGTACAATTAATACCAAAAGTAAGAAGAAATTTGTAAAGAATTCTTCTCCTATTATAACTTTACCAGATTCCCTGACAGGAGAAGCTTCTGTTGAAGTTCTTACGGATATTCATGTTGTAGAATCTTCTATGGCCAAATCCAAATCTGGCGGTAAAAAGAAAGGGATGAAGAAGAATAAGCAAAACGCAAAAGAGAAACTAGAAAAAACGGAATCTACTGACGAGAAACGTAAACCTCGCTATCCTTGTCTCATCTGTGATGAGGAGCACTTTACAACACATTGTCCACATTGAGCTGAGGTTTTGAAGATCATCAAAGGTTCTCAAACGCCTGCTATCTTGAAGGATCCTTTTCCTAGTCAAGATAGTAAGATGATAGGTTCTTCCTCAAATGCCTCAGAAGAACCAATTATGATGATGTCCCATGTCAAGATTGTGATGCGATCACAAGATTATGGAAGTAAGAATCTTATTGGTGGTAAGGAACCAGAATCTTCTAGTTCAAGCCCATCAGCTTCAACTCCTCCTGGTTCTGATCCACTGCAGATCGAGAAACCTGATCCAGACTTAGTAATCAAACCGCCTGCTAAAGGTATACTTCAGAAGTCGGCTTTCAAACCACATGCGAGAGCTGCTCAAAACTATAACATTGTTGAATATTTAGTTATATCCCCTTCAACAATGTCGGCTTTGGAGGTGCTGCAATCATGTCCAGCACAGCGTAAATTTCTTTTGTCTGCTATAGGAGCTATTGATGTTCAGGATTCCAGCCTTATAATCTTTGATTTAGAAAATAGTACACCGTGCTTACCTCATCAAATGACTTTCCAAATCCCAGTGTTAGTCTAAAACAAGCCTTGCTTTCGGATTGTAATTGATGAGGGAGCTTCAACGTGTATTATGTCGATTTCATGTTGGAAATCGCTTGGTTCTCCGACACTTAACCAATCCCCAACGATTTTAAAGGCTTTTGATGGCTGAGGGTTTCATCCTTATGGCATTCTACAGGATTTACCTATAGGGGTAGAAGGCAAAAATGTTAATCTAGATGTGGAGATGGTTGATGCCCCTCTAGATTACAACCTTCTGTTGGGCCGTAGTTGGTCTTACGCTATGACTGTTGTTGTTTCATCGGTCTTTCAACTTATTAAATTCCCTCATAATGGAAATATCGTTACAATAGATCAGTTAAATTATTTTTCATCCGACCCAGTCTCTTCTGAGAGTATTCAACATGTCGGTAAAACAACTATCCCTTATAAGGATGTTGGGGTGGGACTAGTTAAAGATTATAGTTTACTAGGAACTTTTCCTTTTCCTCCTCCTAACGTATCACCTTCATTTTCTACAATTCATATGATTTTATTGGACACTATTGTTCTTGATGATCCTTGGATCGTACCTTTCGATTCCGAGGTAGACTCATTCGATGATGCTATTCCCTTGAGTCCATTTGAAGTTGCATATCAGGCGGTACAGTCATTTTCCGACTCTAGTTCAACCGAAATTGATCCAATGAATGTGGTCCATGGGGAGTCACTTTCAATCTCAACCTCAGATTCAACAACTTTTTCTGAACCTGCTTACACTGATGAGCAGATTCGTGATATTTTATCTGTTGATGATTTACCATGGGAAGATCTTCATCATCGATCTTTGTTTTTACCCGAGCTTGATCATTTTGAAAATGATTTCTCATCTATTTTTACCACTGATTATGTCAAGGAACCACAGAATCCATTGCAACATCCTGATTCTGAGTTGAATTTGGGAAACATTTCTTGAACGATTCCTATTGACATTTTAGTGAAACCTGGAATTATTGAAAACATTCATATAGGTGCTTCTTGTACGGATGAGGAAATCCAAACTTATAAAGCCCTATTTCTAGAATTTCGTGACGTGTTTACCTGGTCATATGAAGAAATTCCAGGAATCGATCCATCAATTATTGTCCATGAAATCAAAACTTACCCGGATGCTAAACCCGTCCAACAACGTTTGCGTCAAATACACCCAAGAAAAGCTGCTGCTATTAAATTTGAAGTTGAGAAATTACTTAAAGTAGGTTTCATATATCTGATTCCTTTAACAGATTGGGTATCGAATATTGTTCATGTTAACAAAAAGCAAGGAACGATAAGAATATGTATCGATTATAGGGATATTAATCGAGCTTTTCCAAAAGACAATTATCCAACTCCCTATATCGATCAAATAATTGATGATTGTGCCAGTAGTGAGATGTTCTCCTTTATGGATGGATTTTCGGGTTACAATCAAATTAACATACTCCCTGCCGATCAACCAAAAACAACTTTCATTTTTCCATGGGGGACCTTTTCATATTGAAAATTACCTTTGGGGTTGAAGAATGCTGGAGCAACTTTTCAGAGGGCTGTGCCTTACGCATTTCACGACATCAAGCACATTGTGCAACCTTATCTCGATGATTTACCTGCTCATTCATTACGTAGAGCCGATCATCTCACTCATTTACAAGCCATTTTTATAAGATGTAGGCATTATCGAATTAGGTTGAATCCGCACAAATGTGTTTTCTGTATAGAAACAAGTCGCTTACTGGGATTTGTTGTTTAAAAAGCCGGTATTCGTGTCGATCCCTCAAAGGTTGAAGCCATCTTTAAATTACCTCCACCTTCAACTCTTCGCTAACTCCAAATTTTGCAGGGGAAAGCAAACTTTTTACGTCGTTTCATTCCTAACTACGCCGAGATAACGAAAGGTTTTACTAGGTTGTTGAAACAGAACACTCCATTCTTTTGGGATGAGATAGCTCAGAAATCTTTTGATTCACTTAAACACGCATTAACCCACGCATCGTTATTGCATCCTTCCAACTACAACGAAAATTACTTTTTGTACCTCGCCACTTCCCATTCCACCATTGGGATGATTTTAGTTCAGGAATATGAATTCAATACTGAACATGTGATTTACTATCTTAGTTAAACTCTGAATCCGACTGAGCTAAAGTATTCACATGTGGAGAAATTGGCTCTGGCAGTTGTTCAAGCTGTCCAACATTTTCATCATTACATTCTACTATGCAAAACCACCGCACTTTCAGACTGTAACCCTATGACATATACTGTGACTAAACAATTGCTAAGGGGGTAAGTATTCCAAATGGATCGTTATCCTGCAGGAATTTGACCTGGAATTTGAAAAATCCAAGTGAAAGAAGTCTTTGGTTTTCGCGGAGTTAATGTGTGACTTACCACGTACTGATACTAAAACTATGGCAGAAGAATCCCTTGCGGATGAATCTTTGTTTCTTATCAGTACTCTTGATCCATGGTATGGGGATATAATTGTCTATCTCCAAACCCAATTTTTTTGGCCTGAAATCTGACGATCTCAACGAAGGAAAATACGTTTCCAATCCCAACAGTACAAAATTATTGGAGATACACTCTATCGTCGTGGAGTGGATTCTGTTTTCCGTCGTTGTTTAACTCATGAGGAAGCTGAAAAGGTTCTGAATGATTTTCACTCTAGAGCGTGTGGTGCTCATATGTCTGGGTATGCCACAGCCCAAAAAATATTGCGCGCTGGTTATTTCTGGCCATCCTTATTTAAAGATTGTATCAATGTAGTCCATAAATGCCACAATTGCCAAATTTTTGATTGAAAGATGCATGCTCCACCTACTCCTCTCCACCCTAAAATTGTCATTGGTCCTTTCACAAAATGGGGTATCGATTTTATTACATGTAACGCTCACTCGGACGAGGGGCATGCGTATATCATCCTTGCAACAGATTATTTTACCAAGTGGGCCGAGGCGATGCCTACATTTTCGGCAGACGACAAAACTGCCGCTATTTTCGTTTTCAATCATATAATTGCTAGGTTTGGTGTTCCTCAAGCGATTATCATTAATCATGGGAGCCATTTCCAAAACATCATGATGACTTAGCTAGAAGATCAACGCTTGCTTCACGATATCTCTACTCCATATTACCCACAGGCTAATGGTCTAGTTGAGGCACTCAACAAAGTTCTAGTCACCATGATCTGACGAATCATTGGTGTTCATCCGTCGAATTGGCATAACATGTTATTTTCAGCGCTTTGGGCGTATCGAACCTCAGTCAAAACATCAACAGGTTTCACTCCTTTTCAACTTTTTTACAGTTGGAAGTCTTGTTACCCATTGAATGCGAAATTCCGTCGTTGCAAATAGCCATAGAATTACTTCTAGCCACTTCCGAAGAAGAAAAAAATTTGTTGTACTTAGCTCAATGAGATGAGAATCGACGTGATGCTGCATTAGCAATCGAAACTCACACAAAAAGGATAAAAGCTCAGTATGATCAAAATGTTAGACCTCGTAATTTTTCGGAAGGGGACCTAGTTTTATTATACGATCAAGCTAACGATAAGCTAGGGGCTGGAAAATTCATACCCATGTGGCATGGTTCTTTTGTTGTTAAGCGAACGCTGGCCAAAGGGGCCTATGAATTAGTAGATTTTGATGGTGTCTCTTTATGTAAACCTAGAAATGGGCTTTATCTGAAAAGATATTATGCTTAAAGTTTTGTGTGGAGATTCTGATTAGAATATATTTCTTTCTAGTTGGTGTGTTTTAGATTAGAAAGTGTGCCTAGTTTTAGAGATTGTTTTGTCATTATTCCTGCTTATCTTGGTTTTACTCTTGATATTGCGGATGTCGGCGTCTTCTCAAACATACATTGGTTTTGCTGATGGTGCTTGTCATAGTACACGGAATATTTCTTCCGCAGCTTGGGTTATCTATTCACCCTCTGACGAGTTAGTATCTATGCATGGGGTAAGCCTTGGTAAAACAACAAATAACATTGCAGAGTATAGTGCAGTGATTGAGTTATTATCTGAATCCATCTCATTTGGGATTTGGAGTTTGATTGTAAGGTTAGATTCTGAACTTGTTGTATTACAACTTAACAGGGTTTATGCCATTAGAAATCTAGTATTATTAAGATTATTTTTGAGAGTTCGTCTGTTGGAACGTGAATTTGACTACATTGAATATCAACATATTCCAAGATATTTAAACACATTAGCAGATGCAGTTGCTTCTCAAATGTTAAATAGACATTTGCATTAATCAAGACAGTAAATTTAAAAGCATTCCATAAACATGTTATACAAGATAACCAGTAATAGTGATATATCATAGCATAGAAGTGTGTCAAATATACATCGTCTTCGATCATAGGTTGAAAAAGACCTTATGATCGGCAAAAAATGATAGCTCAAAAAGATATAAATGTCATATGAATTCTACAAAGGCGATCATCCTATCCTTGATGATGATCACGATAAGAAACCACTGCTCAGTATACCCTACAAAGGAACCTCCTAAAAGGTCCTGGGACCCCAATCACATAGTGCTGAAGCCTAAGAGGAATATCATCTATGCTAGTCTCTAGAATGTCTAATGTCAAGTGCTCTAGATGACTCTCCAATTCGGCCAAGGTCTATGCTGATTGGTCCTGTGGGGCCGGTGCTGCAGCAACTGAGTGTCTTTTCTCATAGGGCGGGAGAGCGGATGGTCACCATGGACCCACATATGCATTTAAAACTTTTTACTATCAGTTTTTGGACGTTTTAAAAGACAAAAAATATATATAATTTAGAAAATGTTGAAAACAATTTTACCTGTATCATCCCATTGCTCTCCTGGTGGAAGAGCCATGTCTGGATCACCACGATAATCCATCCCAGCATATGGAAAGTCCTGTATCACAAAAATTTGGTTTCTCAACCAACGAAAATACTCAGGTGGGAATCGAACAACCTCTGTGCCCTCCTCAGGATGACGGGCCATGATTGTAACCCAACGCATAATCCTAGGATCTCGGGGAAGTGCAGCCTCAACGGTAAGTTGTTGTGGAACCAACATAAGTACCCTCTCTAGGGAAAAGCTCACAACTAAATAACCATACCCAAAGTTCTTTAGTTGTCCATTCTTTGCCCTAGTCAGTTGGCCTTTCACATTGGCCAATACAGCATCGCACTAGTTGAAGAAGGTGCCTCGGAAGCAGTCTATTGCCATGCGTATTTGGGAACCAGTGGCTAGATGCAATGATGCGCTCCCACACAATCGGGTGACAGTAAATGCGATCACTTTAAGTTCAGGATGGGAGATGGTCAGAACATCTATCCGTTTGTCTGCAGTTTGGACATTGCAAAACTCTAGTCAGAGGTTAGCGACAGAATGGCCACCTGCCCTAGACCCGAATAGAGATAATCCTTTGCCTCTCTTCGACAAACCAGTCAGAAAATAAATTTCCTTTGGCTCAATTTCGAGCCAGTGGCCACCAATGATGAAATGTTGGTCCTGCATGCTCCACCTATCTACTAGCCATTATAGAAAGTCTACTTGTGCCCTCATGCCAGGTATGGCCCAGAATTTCAATAGTCCACATGATCTTAAAGCTTGTATCGAAGGTGGATGGAGTAATGCAGCTTGACCCACATCTTCGTGTTCTCTTTCCCAAAAAACAAGCATATTATGTATCTGCATTACAAAATAGGCGGATTAGAATCTTGTAATTTCAAAACATTTGGGCAGAAATGAGAAAATCTATGGTTTCAAAACGCGTTTCGCGGGATCCGCACCTGCCGGGTTAGGGACAGTGTGTAGGTTCGCACTCGTCCTTAAGGGCAGGTGTGGGACCTCGACTTTTTCTTATGTACAAAAAATTCGGGGTTCACAGGGTACACATGGTACGCCTGCGCAACCACCACGAGTGATTTTTAACCTAAATTTTCCTTAAAAAACAAATTTTAAAGCCCTAAAAATGAAAATGAAACGGATGAAATGCAAGTCAGGGATGATGTGGATTACCTGAAGAGGATGGTTCTCGATTCCAACAGTCGGATTTTCCACAATCTTCACAGGAAGTTTTCTTACGAAAAGCTCTTACTTTTTACTCTAAAGACAAACGGTAAAAATGAACTTGCAAAAGCCCTTTTTATAAAATTTTTTGAATAAATGAGTTTCTAATTTGTTTATTTTTTACTTTAAAAAGGTCACTTTTTATGCATTTTTATCAATTTTAAACAGATATGAGTAATGTTTGTAGTTTTTGTGCATAATATTGGGTGTTCAGGGAGAATTGATCATTTTCAACAAAAAAAATAGGAGTCCTCTTTAAGCTCTTTTCTAACTCGTAAAATATGAAAAGATTGTCGAGTTTTTCTTTTTAAACTCGTTAAAATGGAATTAAAAGGACGGTCCACTTACAGCTCTTTTCTGACCATATAAACATGAAAAGGTTGCCAAACTTTTGTCGTTTCAAGTTCGATATTGGTAATAAAACGACGTGTTTTCGATCGTTTTTTTACTTTTTCAAATTGAAGGCACTAATTATGAAAATTACTCCTTGATCGTAATGGTCAAGCGGTTATCTCAAGTATTATTTTATACTTTTTCGGGCTTGGGAGACACAAATTTATGAAAAAGGACAACCACAGAGTTTTCTTAAGTTTTTCTTTTAACTCCCTAAAATTGAAAAACACCGAGTTTCCCCTATACTGGACTCGTTAAAATTTAACAGTAAAGGACCTATTCAATTACCAACAGGAATGGACCACTCCTTCTTAGGGTTCGGATCTTAAACTAGGTTGGACTCATCTGAAGGATGAGCTTATAATCAAGCAAATGTTATCCTCCTCAAGCTTGTTCAAAAATAAAGAGGTACTTGCTAGAAATGGTGGGGGAAAACAGAGAAAAATGAACTTGATTGTTATACTTTGTCTTTTGAAAAGCAGTTAACCACTCTTGAACACGACACTTTTAGTTCACCTGGGTTGGGAAATCCTTTGCCTAACAGTTAATCAAACCTCATTGAAATTCTTCAGCCGGTTTCTGGGTATTAGCTTTGGGTCAATTGTAACCAAACCATCTACAGTGTCGTTATGTGTTCAAGAGGTTAGTTCAAATAAACCATTCATTTGCAAAATATCTGTCATCCATCTTGACCATCCCTGAGTTAGTCCTTGCCAAATA
>APFE030954391.1:104895-229813 GCA_000404065.3 Pinus taeda
ACTGGAGTAAATTAAGGGCCAGACAGGTAGTGGAGTAAATGAGCCATAACTTTGGCTAGGAAAGGCCTTTTGAGATGATTTTTGTATCTTATTTTGAGTCTCTTCGATCTTCTGGAGCCATTGAAATAGGCTTCAAAGCAAACAAAGGTCATCTTTAGGTGTTTTTGCTTTGGGAAAGTTCTTGGAGCCATTAGGGCCTATTCAAAGTTGGAGCTGCATTAGGTTGTGTGCAGCCATTGGAGGTGAAACAAAAGCCTATTTCTACTATAATGAACCTTTTGAATCCAATGAAGGTGTTTTCATAACCATTTGGACACTTATAAAGGTTGATATGCTAAAGGGAAGTTTCAAGCAACCCAGAGCCATCCATGAAGGAAGGCCTAGATTGGGGATGCAGTTCTTGTTTTGAGAAAATGAACAGTCATTTGTTGATGTCATATATGTGTTGGAGACATTAGCAAAGGTTTCAAAGACATTTGAAGCATTATAAAGGAGTTTTTGCCATTAAGAAGCTCAGGGAAGCTTAGTCCACCTGTTGAAGGAATCAAGTCCCAGAGAGCCTAGATGTGCCTGCACAAAGAGGACAGCCATGATAGGGATGTATATCATTTTTCTAAGCCCATAGGTTCAATCATTAACCTTCTAGAGTTGTGTGTGTAGCTTGTAAAAGAATTCAAGCCATAACCCCAAAGAGCCAAGTAAAGTTGACTAGAGCTCACAAGAGACGTAGGCCACGAGAATGGGGTGGACTCCTTATTAAATTTGCTGTTATGTGTGATTTTTATTTGCTACCTTATATTTCTGATATATTTGTTTAATATCATCTAAAACAAATCAAGTTAAAACACATAAACAGAATAAAAGAGATACACATCTTTCAAGCTAAAATTCCGCATAACGTCAAGTTCAAGCAAGGTCTTTTTTAATTAAATCTGAGTGTTTACTTCTATTATTTCTTTAGGCAGAATCTGTAGAAAGCCAGGTAGCTTCTAGGTCTCATCCTCTCTTTAGAGGTGACATATCCAGTAAATACCCCTACAGTCTATCTCTGTATTAGAAATAAGAAGTGTTTTGAACTCATTTACATAAATGAAAATGGATACCTTGCACCCTTTTTCAAGTACATTCCATTTTTAGATCAATTACAGTGATTTGTCTGTTACGATTGATTAGTTGAATTTGATTAAGTTTGAATGAATTGGTGATTCGGTTGTGTCAGAGATTTAGTGATTGTTTGATTCAGTATGTCAGAGTTTCAGTGATTGTTTGATTTAGTATGTGAGAGGTTTCAGTGTTTCGTTGATTCAGTTATGGTTGATTCAGAGATTGATGATCAGGTTTCAGTTATATCATAGATTGATGATTGAGTTTTAGTGATTGGTTGAAGCAGATGTATTTGATGGATGTATTGTAGTGGTGATTTATTTTGAGCTTCAGTGTAACTAATGGGTCGAGTGTGAAAATTTGATGAAACGTGGACTACATATTGTGTTGTTATGTACCAGGAGTATCCAGTCTAAAAATTTATGAAACATGGTCCCTAGAGGATACTGAGGGTTGGAGCCTTCAGTGATAAATTCGAAGCTTCCTACTAGTAGTGGCTGGTGATTTGATCAGGGGATTAGATCTCCCTTCCAGTACCAGCTGGAGAATGAGTGAAGGTTGTAGCCTTTTGTAGGTTGGTGCCTACAAACTAGTAAACGTATCAGCTAGTACAAAAGCTAGGGGGTTGTAGCTCCCTTGAAGTAGAAGCTAGAGAATGAGAGAAGGTTGTAGCCTTATGCAAGTGGGTGCTTGCATATTGGTATGATTTTGCACCAGTACAAGATTGTAAAATGATTATTCTTTATATTAAGAAGACAAAGACAATAGCAACAGATGGTTTTTCTCCCCCAGTGGGTTTCCACCTTAAATCTTGGTGTTCATGTGTGTTTCTTATGTGTGATGGTTTATTTTGTTATTATTTCACATGGTTACAATTTAATATTTAATAAAGTATTGATGCACTGATTAAAGATCAACATATGATGAGTTAATTAAATCATAATTTCACTGAATATACATTGGTTTCCTTAAGAATAGTTGCATGCACACCCGAGTTCCCTTCACTGAAGTAGCATATATAAATCTAATTATGGAAATGAAAAATTATTGGTTTGTAAATACTAATTCACCCCCCACCCCCCTCTCAGTATTATTTCCATCATTTTTCTGTCTTTTTCAACCCAAAAAAAGCATACACAAGGGTTTTTATGTGTTTTGAACTTAATGGAAGTATTATTTTTGTGATTTGAGCATTTTATGTTGAACAATTTGTAGATACAAGTCCTTTTGTTTTGCAAAAAAAGTCTGTACTTATCTTTATAAGCCCATATGGATATCTTTTTTAACATGGAAAGATCCTAGACAAGGGTTTTCCAGCCTTCCATATGCATCTGCAGTAGTTGTTTCTTTATTAGAGAAACCATTTTCAATCTATTATTAGTATGTTTGTGGGAAAATACCATTTCAACACTTCGTTGTGAAGTAATTGGATTTGTGCTTTATTATCTCAAAATGAGTATAAGGACTTGTTACCACATTAAGTGAGAGAGGCCTTTTTCTTTTCTTGCTATCATTTCTTTCTGAAAGGGAGTGAAATTGTGAGTGATATTTCTCTGAAGGAGAGTATTTATTTTTAGGATGAAGAAGTGCCACTCTAGAAGGAGGTTTACTCTATGAGTCAAATATTTATAATGTACTATTTTTGTTGTTGAGATCAATGAAGTGGCTTATCCATTGGAGCAAGCCCCAGAGATGTAGCCTAAGATGGGTGAACTCCATTATCAAATGGTTATTCATTTTTACCATGTTAGATGGAATATGATTTTGTTTCATCTTTATGTTCATTAAAAATTAGCTATTCACCTTTGAATAAGTTATCATCTAAGTGACCGTTAAAAGACCCAAATTTATCCAACTTGTAAAGTGTTAGAGGACGGTTGATTTTCATTTCTAGATCACATGGTATCAGAGCAGGTTTTGACCAAATTACAAGTATGGGTGAAAGTTTACAGCATGCAAGACTCTTAGAACTATAAAATATTAATTCTTCTCTTCAAGTGGACAATATGGAAATAAGAAGATTTCTTGAAGAAGCAAACAATGAAAAGGACAAGTTTCATATGATGTTGCAAAAATGTCATTGAAGGGAAAACTAGGGAATGTCCAGATACTGAAGCTTCCCCTAAGAATCGACAAGTTTGTGTCATGGGACAACTGATGTTTGTATCCTTTGTCTAATTAATAACACTACTTATATGTTAAATCACAAGACTGGTTTTCTTGAATCTTTATCTACCACTTTTTTTACAAAAGAGAATGACGAGATGGCTAAGATTCCAGAAGAGGACCAAGCATCGTAAGCAGAAAAGGAGGTAAGATATACTTCATGTTCAATTCATTCTCTTAACAATGATAATTCTTATTTTGCATCATTTGAGAAACATACCAAGGGGATTGGTATGAAATTGTTGACCAAAATGGGGTCCAATGGTAAGGGTCCTGGAATTCATAGTCATGGAATTATTAATCCTATTAAGGTGATAGCACAACCTTGGTATGAAGGTTTTGGCTATGTTCAAGAAGAAGTTGGAGAATTCTCCAAAATTTCAAAGTCAAGGAATTCATCAAGTGTGAAATATGTGAAGAAAGAACTCCTGGAAGCTGAGGGAGAATCATGTCATGATGATGATTTTGATGGAAAAATATCTCCAAAGAGAGATGAACACTTCAAAGGAAGAACTAAGACAAGTTCTCCTCATTAATCAAGTTCTCCTTGCAAGACTCATAATCCAAAGGACAATCATAGAAGGTATATATGTCTAGAGTATTCAAAAGCTTTCCACGACTGTAAACTACATGATGATTTGAATATAATGTTGTGGAATGTGTTTCCTTGTGCTTTTTTTCATGAACCTAATCATTGTGTATCCGAGTTCAAAAAAATGAAATCATTAGTCACGAAAATGAACATGTTGATTGGAAGTGAGACCAAGAAGGAAAATCCTCTTCCAAGTTCAAAGACATTTTTGCCAAGAAATACTCACAAAAACTTTTGTGCTCATTATAATATAAGTGGGCAATGAATCGAAAAGTGTTGGAAGGTGCATCCACATCTTCATTCAAATAAGGAAAAATAGGTCATGAAATCACCTAAGAAAGGGGAGGTAGAATAATGTGAGAGGCACACCATAACCATCCCTGAAGTAGCTCCAGAAGAAAGAAAAATGTAGTAAGAAAACTCCCTATCCTGGTTGGGTAAGAAATGGTTGAACTATTTATCTAATTAAATACTACATTTATTTTGTATTTTACATGTCGCATATCCCCACAGCTAGGTATTTTGTAAAACTAATGTTGTGAATAAATCACTTATATGCAACTCTCTTATCTTTGGCATTTTATTTTATTTTGGCTTGTTGATAAGTGCATTTATATGGGAATTTGATCATCAAATTTATGAAATATTGTAAAAAGATGCATTTACTTCATGGATATCTATCTGCTACAATCGTTTCAAGCACTCATCTACACAAGTATTTCTATTTGAAGCTCGTTTGGGTTATTTTCCAAAGTCTCTTTTGTATTTTAGCTTTGGTAAAGATTTTGCAGTATATGGACAGGGTGATGTGGACAAATCCAATCATTTCATTGAATAATTGTAGCTAGTGCATCAAGGAGTACAAGAGCATCCTGGAAAAAGAAAATCCAAGTACAATGTGAGGCATGTCAAACATCAAGTTCATCATGATTTCCAAGAAAAATATCAAGTTTAGTTGTATATCAGCAAGGAAATACTTCAAGGTGAAGATTGTATCAACCTCCAATGGTTAACGATCATGAAGAGAATTTTCAGATTCCATATTTTCTCCTGAATAATTAGATGAGTTGTAGGGAGACTCAATTCTTAACAAAAGACTCAAGGCTTCACGAAGAGATAATTTGGAGTACCTATGAATGTGGCTTAAAAGTACCAATCCAAGTAAAGTAAGGTAGATTGAGATTGGGAAAGTGAGGAATCTATAATCTCACTTATTAGCTAAGTAAAAAAATAGAATTTTAGGGGTTTAAAAGTTCCAAGCGGGGAGGTATGGTCTAGTGGATCAAAATATGCTAAAAATTAAAGTGCTCAATATCTCTCGAAACTAGCACCAAATCATAGATCTCGTCATTCTAATTCCAATGGTGCTTAAATCACCTCAGTTCAGCACCGTATGAAAAAGTTATCGCGTTCTAAAGTTTTTGGCAAACAACTAAAAAATCAAGTTACAAGGTTGATTGGACTATTGATTGAGAAGGCCATAAAGTGACATCATGCTGATGTAAACAAGTGACTGTCTAGGTAAAATATGCAGTACGGGTCAATCACGTGATGCCACATGTCAACGTCGTATCGATTAAAGTGTCAAGTTTTGATTTGTTGGTTGTTTTGATGTGGATAAATGAGGAGTCCCCACATGGCCCAATGAGAGAGTGCCACGTGGCCCTCATATATTGGAAAAAAAAATATAAGGGGTCGACTGGTCTCAGCAAGGATCAAACCTTCGACCTCCCGCACAATAGTCCAATGCCTTATCGTTACGTCATGCCCACGGTTCTTGTTATTTATGAACGTCATTTATACTTAATGAAATTAATCAATGTATTTTGGGGGGGGGTTGGTGGTTCAAGTCAACGGGCCAATTCGACCAGCCTAGCCCGAGGTCATTTCATACAACATGTGACCAACGCGGAGGGCGAGAACTTGGTCCATCCCCGAGCCTTATGACAATACATGTGATCATATTCAAAGGCGGGAGGGGTGGGGAGTAATCCCTTGGCCAAGTCCCATTAACCACAATACAACCACCAATGAGTCAGGCAGAACAGTGGATGTGTGGCACCCTACCCGCACCTCAGAATGTGGCCACATGGAAAATAACTTGACAAGGGGTGGAGTGCCTGTGGGAGTGTGGCCTCTGGAACACACCCTTGTCCTTATGGATTGTCACATGATCATGAAGAAGGGTAGAGTTTGGGCAACAGAGGCCAACTAATGGTCCTACAAATTTCCTTATCTATGGCAGAATCAACACAAATCGTGAGAAAAAATTTCACTCGGCGGACTACCAAAAGGAGGAATTCACTGCCCAGTTAGCCAGTTTTTGCCAATTTGCAAGATAGATAGCAGGAAAAGAAGCAAGGAGGTCTAACTTTGTCATTTTTCATTCTTTTTGAGCCCAAGAAGAGCCTACATAGGGCTTTTTGGGTGTTTTGCAATCAATGGATGTATTATTTTTATGATTTGAGCATTATATGTTAGACAAATTGCGGATCCAAATCCTTATATGTTGTAGGCAGAGACTGTGTTTAACCTTTTGAGGCCATGTGGAGACCGTTTTGAGTATGAAAGAGCCTAGAGAGGGGTTTTCTATCTTCCAGACACATCTGCAACAGTTATCTCTTCATTAGAGTAGCATTTTTTAGTCTATTCTCAGTATGTTTGTGGGAAAAGATCATTTCAACAATTCATTGTGAAGTAGTTGGATTTGTGCTTTTTGATCTTAGAATGAGTACAAGGACCTGTTGCCACATTCAGTGAGAGAGTCCCTTTTCTTTTGTTGCTAGCATTTCTTTGCTAAAGGGAGTAAACTTGTGAGTGAGAGTTCTCTAAAGGAGAATGTTTCTTTGTAGGAGAAACAAGTGCCACTCTAGAAGGAGGTTTACTCTATGAGTCAAAGATTTGTAACATACTCCTTTTCTTTTTGAGATCAATAAAGTGGCCTAGCCATTAGAGCAAGGCCCGGAGACATAGCCCAAGAGGGGTGAACTCTATTATCACATGGTTGTTCATTTTTACCGTGTTAGATTACATATGATTTTGTTTCATCTTTAGGTTCATTTAAAGCTTGACTATTCATGAATAGTTACCATCTAAGTGACCTTTTAAAGACCTAAATTTATCTAACTTACAAAGTGTCAGAGTACAATCAATTTTTATTTTTAAATCACTGGTGAAAACCTGAATGCAGTTATAAAGGGGCATCAACGATGTTGAATCTGGGTTTTGAAGGATAATACTAGAGTTTACAAGGCCTAGGTAACGACATTTTTCATGTCTAACACACTCTTTAAAATCACAAACCTCCCATAAATCATATGCTCATTAATGAGCTCAAAGAATTGTATGTCAGGCTCCTCTGAGAACATGGCTAATTTGCCCTGCAAGATCTAAACCATATAAGCTACTGAATGTTAATGCCATATGCAAAATGGTATGTCATACTCCATTGCAAATGCTACCACATGAAAGCATTTAGAATAACATGACCTACGTAAGTGACCCCCAACCTAGGAGCGAGATATAAGCCATGCGATTTTGCAGAGGTGACAAGTGTAGGATGTGTTGTCTTTCTCAATGTCCGCCAACCAATTCTACACTCCTATCCTCATCATGTTAATCACACCTTTTGTCATTACAAGACTATTAAATAATACTCCCATTCCTTCTGTGATTTTCTTTTTAGAACGTGTATTTTTCCAAAAATAATTTACATATTCAATTTTTTTACTTAGATTATGAACAAAAAAAATAATTTTGTTTAGATTATGCACATAAATATGCAAGAATTGATTTAGGTTTCACGCCCCTATTTTGTAAAAAAGAAAAAGAAAAAATCATTTTTTTGAGTAGAAAAATACAGTTTTTTTGAACTAAAAAAATCTCTCATAGCAATGGCTATGATCTTTGATTGTTAAAATAAAATCATAAACAATGTAAGAAAATAAGATATAAATGTCTCTTTACTTTATATATGAAAACACTTTTAAGGGTTATTAAGGGTTACATCATCCAATAAATATTTTATGAAAATATTAACTCTTATGCACTTGTTAAGTAGCAATATTTACATTAAATGGCTACCACTATTATTACTTGATTGAATCCTTTAATCAAACTCCGTGTGTGTAACACCAATTTTTATATAAAATATTATATACAACATTTATCTATTATTTAAAAAACAATTTGTTTAAAAAAACCATAAAAACAATTAAAAAACAAAAAACATTAATGGCACAAATCACAATATCATACACACTTAATCCAGATGGAAGACCCAAAAAGTCTAGTAAAGCCAACTATAAAAAAAAATAAATAATAAGAATATTGAATGATGGCCCCAAAGTACAAAACATGATATGTAAGAGTGGCACATATACACTATGATTGAGTTACTTAAAAGATGAGAATACAAGGTATGCAACACAAGTGAAAAATTGTTAAGATAAATAGGTGGTTTTGGTGATATTAACATAAAACCAATATAGATTTATCTTTATTCCAGATATATCAAGAATCTAGAACGATTAAATCGCTAAAGCTGTAAACATATTTTCAAGTGCAAAACATGAGGAAATGTTCACACCTCTAACAATTTGATTCCTCTCATTTATTGGTAAATCTCGATTTAATATGGATATATGTTAATTGTAAGCAAAACACTAATAAGATTTTTTGTTTATTTTTTAACACATGCCAACTCATATTCAAAAATAGAAAACATATATCCATATTAAACATTGAAAGAATTACAAATTTCTCTCATATCTTGAATTAGAAATAATTTATTTATAGAATAAGAGACGTCACATAGTGAAATATTGATTTATGACCTGCATTAAGCTTTTTTTATTAATGTTTTTAAAATACTATATATCAACTCTATATTAAAAAAAAAAAAATCATGTCTCCCTCCTAGAAGAAAGTGAAAATATAAGAAAAAAAATAATTTAAATAGCTTGATATTGATCTATATAAAGTTGATATAAATTATGTTATTTAATATGGACAATGAAATATTTTATTTCTAGTTGACACTAATTTTTTGTTAATAGTAAATGGACCTACTACTGTAAGACTCCTTAAGGCATGAGTACCCTCAAGAAATTACCTCAAAGTTTGGAGTTAGCTTTAGGTGATGGGGGCAATGTTGAATTATGGGATACCCTAGATAACAAATTATTTATTCTGCATTTTTAATTAACCCAAATTATCATGTGTTGAGCCTATAAACATTTAAACTTTTTTGTATCCTTATCTTATATAGTCTTTAACTTATAATACAAAATTTTATTTGAATATTAATACTTATCTCTATTACTAATTTTCAATTGAAATGATATTGTGACCAAAAATTATTGTGATCCAAAAATAAAATAATTTTAACTTCAAACAAATTTGAAATATCACAATTTTATCAAAATAACTTTAAGTAAAGTTTTATTTGTTTTATGGATATAATTAATTTTTTTAATCAATTTCCATTATTCATCTTTCTAATTTCATTTACCTCGAAATTCAATATTTTAAATATAAATTTTAGAAGTTTAATATTTTATGTGTTAATATAATTGATAAAGTTGTTTTTTTATGTGGCACAATTTAATTGGAGGTGGTCATATTGTAAAGTATTATGTAAAATATGTTATCTAAAATTCAAATTCTTTTTACTTAGTTTGTAAGTCATCTATTAGAGTTTATATAGTTTCACTTAAAAAATTTAGTGATAATAATTAAAATTAACTCGTATCATATAAAAACAAAAAACAAACTTAAAATCAAACCTATATCACTAAAATACAAATTTAACCCAATTTTCAATACCTATATTATTTAATATATAAACCAAATATATATATATATATAATTCAATGCATATCATTTAAATAAATGTATTTCGCTTTTACATGTGTGCAAGAAATATTGAATATGTAATTTGAAATATTACTTTGGTTATTGCATAAGGCAAAGATTGAATATTGAATATGTTCTTTGTAATATCACAATATTACTTGATTATATGCATAAGGCCAAAGATTGAGATTGTGAAAAAGCAACGACAATGACTAAAGAATTGGTATATCCCCACTTGGTTGGGTAGATGATTCAAATTTGGTATATCCCTACTTGGTTGGGAGATTGATGTATGTATGAGTCATTGGTGATAGGAAGGTCATACTCACATAGTTGAGTTATAGAGTCATGTTATTCTTTTGGAATATATTTTTGTAGATTCTGCATGTGCTCAGGGGGAGCATGGATGGTTTAGTGCATCTCAGCGTGTACAAAGGGGTATTTTAATCAAATAATTCAGCATGTTCCTAGGGGAGCATGATCAATGTTCATATTCAGCTATTCAGATATGGAAGTCTTTATTTTGGTCAACCATGTTCCCTTGAAATCAAAAGGAAATAATATCTTGGTCTGCCCTTTGCCCTTGATGTCAAAGGGGGAGAGTATATTGGTGTTGCTTGATACATCTAATAGTTTCTATAGCTTGAATTAATCAATACCAATATGGTTGCCATCAATTCCAAAAGGGGATATTGTTGGCATTATGATGCATGTGTTGTACTTGATGGAAAACCACTTGTAGCAGAACAACTCAATTGTATATGGTAACTAGATGAATCTACGTAACTAGATGAATCTATAAGAGAGATATCAAATGTGACAAAATGCTTGAAAGTTTTTTTTTACAGATGTGACAAAATGCAGGGAAGTTCAAAGGAATCATATTCATAGGGAACAAAGTAATGGTACAAAATAATAGGATGAAGGAACAAAGGACAACATATCAGAATCAAGAAATCGAAGAAAGAGAATGGTTTAAGAAGTATGGTTTAAGAAGTATACGTTGGTTCACCTTGTCTCATTAGTGTGTACATGTGGGCTCATGAAATAGAAGAAGCATATATGTACGAATGCAATTTCACAGAAGGAAACATGTGTATGGGATGGAAAATCAAGGTTTTGGTCCGAGGTATTGGTCTGAGGTTTTGGTTTGAGGTATTGGTCTAAGGTTTTTGGTCTGAGGTATTGGTCTGAGGTATTGGTCTGAGGTTTTTGGCCTGAGGTTTTGGTCTGAGGTATTGGTTCGATATTTTTGGGCCGAGATTTTGGTCCAGGGTTTTGGTTCGAGGTATTGGTCCGAGGTTTTGGTCCAAGGTTTTTGGTCCAAGGTATTGGTCCGAGGTTTTGGTTCGAGCTATTGACAAAGGATCCAAGTATATAAGGAGGAGAAGGTCAAAGGGCTAAGTGCACAAGTAATGAATATCTTATGAAGTGTTATATCAAAAGCAAATATGCATGTTATGGGTTTTTGATGCTTTATTTGATCTAGACTAAGTATGCACCTGAGTGTTTGATGATGGTTGAGATATAATGATGGATTAGGATCATAATGACTTATCATTATGTGATCTGATAATGGATAAGCCAGATTTGATTGCTAACACACATTTTATCCTTTATATGTGATGATCTAGGTATGTATGAAGTCTGGAATTGCAGTGAAGTTATAAGTAAGTATTTGCAGATCTATACATTGGTTCACTTTGGTGAAGATGCATATACATGATGGTTTAGCTCTTCCAAGTAGCATATGCAAAATAAAAGCTTGATGTTTAGGGATGACTGATCTATCAGATCATTGTTTTTGTTTCACTATTGTTTTTCAATGATGACTTCATTGCATAACGAGATTGAGTCTGGTTGATTGATTGATTGAGAAATAAGGGTGATCCTTGTTTCTATTTGTTTATAACTCTATAATATGATAGTAGATATTCATAATGTCACTATTTGGTACAGATTTTGGTTCAGAGGTTTTATGATTCAGTATCTTTATAGGTATACGTAGGTTGGGCTAAAGGAAGTAGCATATATATGCAGGTTGGTTTCATTGAAGAGGTGTATACATTCTAACACATGAATTTTGAGGTTACAACTGGTTCTTCTTATTGATGCAGTATTATGGGTTTAGATTTGTGTACTAGTTACTAATTAGGAGCTCAAGACCAAGTGTCAAAAAATGATCAAAAATGAAAGTTCTCATAATTGGTTTGAACCTAAACAACCGGATAGATCTCATCGTCCTCATTTTGGCACCATGAACGGTTCAAAAAATGGTTTCCATATGCAGAAGTTATGTCAAATTGAAAGTCGCCCAATAACCCTTAATTTTTGAATTTTTTTCAAAAAAAAATTAAAATAGAATATTCCTTAAAATATTCCTAGAATATTCCATGTAGGAAACCAATGAAGGGGTGCCACGTGGCAAGCCCAGAGACCGCCATGTGGCCCCACAGGGCAACGGTATTGGGCATATAAAATTGTTATGGTGGAGTGAAATGTAGCGGCTTACGAACCGACCAGGTGGTGGAACTTGATAGGCTTTTCGAAAATGTTACATTTAATGTTTGAAATGGTGTCAGGTGGGCCCCAAAGGGGGCCAATCCCTGCTCCACAAGATCAGGACCCAAGAACCTATGACTAACACCTAACCCAGTGGTAACTGTTAATAGTTATGGTAGTGGTCACACATAACGATGGGAATCCCATTCGAGCTGACCGTTCAACAAACTATTGGCACAAAATTCAATGCCACAAACAATGTCCGTTAGAATAGGTCACATGTGTGAGTAAGACTGCTAGTTAGCTCTAGCAGTCACAATTTAGATAGTGGGATTTCTGGCAGTGGTGCCAATTTTGGTGGCGCCACCAACTTTGGTGGGCCTAACTAGGCCTTCACTAAAGTTAACTGGAGTAAATTAAGGGCCAGACAGGCAATGGAGTAAATGAGCCATAACTTTGGCTAGGAAAGGCCTTTTGAGATGCTTTTTCTTTTTTGGGGTCTCTTTGACCTTTTGGAGCCATTGGCATAGGCTTCAAAGTGAACAAAGGTCATATTTAGGTGTTTTAGCTTCAAGAAAGTTTTAGGAGCCACTAGGTCCTATTTAGTGTTGGAGCTGCATTAGGTTGTGTGCAACCATTGGAGGTGAAACAAAAGAATGTTTCTACTGTAATGAACCTTCTAAATCCAATGAAGGTGTTTTCAAAACCATTTGGAGACTTCTAAAGGCAGAGATGCTAAAGGGAAGTTTCAGGCAACTGAGAGCCATCCATGAAGGAATGCCTAGATCAAGGATGTAGTGCTCGTTTTGAGCAAACGAACAATCGTTTGTTGATGTTAGATATGTGTTGGAGACATTAGCAGAGGTTTCAAAGACATTTGAAGCATTCTGAAGGAATTTGTGCCATTAAGATGCTCAAGGAAGCTTAGTGCACCTGCTGAAGGAATCAAGTCCAAGGGAGCCTCAATCTGCCTGAACAAAGAGGACAGCCATGACATGGATGTATATGGTTTTTCTAAGCCCATAGGTTCAGTTAGTAACCTTCTGGAGTTGAGTGTGGAACTTGTAAAATAATTCAAGCCATAATCCCAAAGAGCCAAGTCAACTTGACTAGAGCTCACAGGAGACGTAGCCCATGAGATCGGGTTGAACTCCTTATTAAATTTGCTATTATGTGTGATGTTTATTTGCTGCCTTATATGTTTGATATATTTGATTAATAGGAGCTGAAACAAATCAAGTTAAAACATATAAACAGAAGAAAAGACATACACCTCTTTCAAGCTAAAATTCTGCATAACGTCAAGTTCAAGCAAGGTCTTTTTTAATTAAATATGAGTGTTTACTTCTATTATTTCTTTAGGAAGAGTTTGTAGAGGGCTAGGTAGCTTCTGGAACTTGTCCTCTCTTTAAAGGTGACATATCTAGTAAATGCCCCTACAGTCTATCTTTGTATTAGAAATAAGAAGTTCTCACATTTTCAAATTTAAACTTTGATTATTTTTGCATTCATTTACATAAATGAAAATGGATACCTTGCACCCTTTTTCAAGTACAATCCATTTTCAGATCAGGTTAGTATCAGAGCACTTGGTTTGCTTGTTTGACATCACAATCACTTGATTGTATAGCTTGAAAGGTGTCTAAAGTAGTGTGGAAGATTGACTGCTTTACTATTTTGCAAACTATATGTAGCTTTAGTTTGCTGAAGTTTGGGGATAAATACTAATTAGCTAAGTATTAGAGAAGACAAAAAGGAATAGAAGATATTTTCCTTACCCCAAAGGACCTCAAAACCACTCCAAGATTTTCACTTGAGTTGGTTTGTTGTTCACTACTTGAACAAGATTTTCACTTGATTTGTGTGTTGTTGGCTTCTTGAATATGTGATGGCTGTAATGACATTTGGGTGAAAATCCTTGGTCATTTGTTTTGAAAATCTTTAAGAACATTGTGAATTTAATTTATTCATTGACATCATAATGACAACTTCTATAAGTGAAGTTTCATTCTTCACAAGGTTCTTTGATGAGGATATGAAGTGTGAATTCCTTATATTGAAGGATATGGTCAGATCCTGTTTGAGGATAGAAGAGAAAGCACGTAGCTTCGTGAGAAATTGTTAACCATGAAGCAGGAGAAGGAAGAAATTCTTCAAAGCTTGCATGATATGGAGTTGCAACTTCATCAAGCCCAAGAGGCTTTGACCAAGAACATGTGTGAGAAAGAGGTAATCCATTCTGATTTGTCTTTAGTTTCCTCTTTAGAAAGATGTGTTGGATCTTTCAAAAAGCATACAAGGCGAGTAGGATCCAAGTTAATGATTAAGATGGGTTATGAAGGCAAAGGATTAGGAAAGCATGCACAAGGCATGATTGAACCACTTTCTATTGAAGAACAACTCAAGAATCTTGGACTTGGTTATGTGCAATCTAATGGCGAAGACTCAAAAGCCATGAAGGCATGTGAGGCTAATTCAAAGAGAACTTTTGTTGCAAGTTCAATGAGACAAATATGTCAAATTTGTTTCAAAGATGATTGCCATTGCTTTAAGCCTTTGTTGCAGCAAGAAGATGGTAGACATGTAGCTTATGGAAAGCATGCAATTTTAGGCAGTTTTCAGGACAATAACGATGATGTTAGTCTGCAATTGAAAAATAGAGCCTCTACTAGTTCATCTCCTCATGGAGGCAAAAAGAATGAACATGCAAAGTAGCACAAGAGGTATACATCTCCTCATGATCAATTTTATTGTGTTTCTGTAAGGCATGAAAACTTTACATGCTTTAATGGAAGAAAGCTTTCTTGTACATATTGTGGTCAATTTAACCATCATGTTTCGAGATGCTAGATGAGGAAGAAAGCACACAGGAAACAGATGAAACAAAGAATACCTTCAAAGAAGGTGCATAAGGTTTGCACTTTTTTCCAAAAGAAGGGACATGTTGTCTCTCATTGTTGGACTTTACATCTAACTCGTCATCCCACACACATGTAGCAAGAGGACAAGAAGATTGGCAAAGATGGAACCACATATTCCATTATTGATGTGGAACAGGAAGTTTCACATGCAGAAAAGTTGCAGCAGCAAAAGTCACCATGGAAGTAGCTTGGTGAGAAGTGGATGGAATTCTTGACAAAGTAAGACATACTCCTTTTGTACATATGAAAATTTCGGATGTATGCATATATTCTATGCTATAATATCTTGTTTGTTTTGAGCCACCTTAGATCATTGATTATGGCAGCATTGTTCAGTTTCATTCTGTAATTTTCTCGCCATAAAATTTTTGTGTGAGTGCAAGAAAGACAGTTGTGGACAAGAGGACAAGCACATTCAAGAAGGGAAATGTCAATTTCTTTCCATTTGTGGTTCAAAGTCATTTTCCATGCAAATAAAATGTTAGAACGACTGAAGAGAAGAGGATGTTCATTCTCTCATTGTCTTTGCTACAGTTTAGGTCAACGTTTCAGTAAGCTTTTGGGGACCAAAAGCCTCTCATTTTGGAGGTGTGATCAAGAGCTCAAGACCAAGTGTTGAAAAATGCTCAAAAATGAAAGTTCTCAGAACTAGTTCAAACTTGAAAGACCAGATAGATCACGTCCTCCTGATTCTGGTTCCATGAACAGTTCGAAAAATGGTCTCCATATGCAAAACTTATGTCAAATTGAAATCGCCCAATAACCCTTAATTTTTTAATTTTTTTCAAAAAAAATTAAAATAGAATATTATAGAGAATATTCCATAGAATACTCCACAAAATATTCTCAAAATATTCCATCTAGGCAACCAATGAAAGGGTGCCACATGGCAAGCCTGGAGGTCACCACGTGGCCCCAAGGTGGCAACGGTATTGGGCATATAAAATTGTTATGGCGGAGCGGGGGGTTGAACCCACGACCTCCCAAATACAATTGCAGCGGCTTACCAACAAACTAGGTGCAAAACTTGACAAGCTTTCCAAAATGGTTACATTTAATGTTTGGAATGGTGCCAGGCGAGCAAAGGGGGCCAGCCCCCGCTCCACAAGACTAGGACTCGAGAACCTGCAACTAACACCTAACCCTATGGTAATTGTTAATAGTTAAGGCAGTGGTCACATGTAACGGCAGGAATCCTGGTCGAAATGACCATTCAACAAACCGTTGGCACAAAATTCAATGCCACAAACAATCCCCGTTAGAACAGGTCACATGTGTGAGTTAGACTACCAGTTAGCTCCATCAATCACGGTTTAGTTAGCGGGATTTCTAGTAGTGGCACCAATTTTGGCTGCCCTGCCAACTTTGGTGGGCCTAACTAGGCCTTCAATAAAGTTCATTGGAGTAAATTAAGGGCCAGACAGGTAGTGGAGTAAATGAGCCATAACTTTGGCTAAGAAAGGCCTTTTGAGACGATTTTTTTATTTTTTATTTTGGGTCTCTTCAACCTTCTGGAGCCACTGAAATAGGCGTCAAGGCAAACAGAGGTCATCTTTAGGTGTTTTTACTTCGGGAAAGTTCCTGGAGCCACTAGGGCATATTCAGAGTTAGAGCTGCATTGGGTTGTGTGCAGACATTGGAGGTGAAACAAAAGCCTATTTCTACTGTAATGAACCTTTGAATCCAAAGAAGGTGTTTTCAGAACCATTTGGAGACTTATAAAGGCCGAGATGCTGAAGGGAAGTTTCAGGCAACCTAGATCCATCCATGAAGGAAGGCTTAGATCGCAGATGCAATGCTCGTTTTGAGAAAATGAAAAGTCATTTGTTGATGTCAGATATGTGTTGGAGACAATAGAAAAGGTTTCAAAGACATTTGAAGCATTATAAAGGAGTTTGTGCCATTAAGAATCTTAGGGAAGCTTAGTCCACCTGTTAAAGGAATCAAGTCCCAGGGAGCCTAGATGTGCTTGCACAAAGAGGACAACCATGATAGGGATGTATATGGTTTTTCTAAGCCCATAGGTTCAGTCAGTAACCTTCTAGAGTTGTGTGTGTAACTTGTAAAAGAATTCAAGCCATAATCCCAAAGAGCCAAGTAAAGTTGACTAGAGCTCACAAGAGACGTAGGCCACAAGATCGGGTTGAACTCCTTATTAAATTTACTGTTATGTGTGATGTTTATTTGCTGCCTTATATGTCTAATATATTTGTTTAATATCAGCTGAAACAAATCAAGTTAAAACACAAAAACAGAAGAAAAGATATACACCTCCTTCAAGCTAAAATTCTGCATAACGTCAAGTTCAAGTGAGGTCTTTTTTAATTAAATCTGAGTGTTTACTTCTATTATTTCTTTAGGCAGAGTCTGTAGAAGGCCAGGTAGCTTCTAGGTCTAATCCTCTCTTTAGAGGTGACATATCCAGTAAATTCCCCTACAGTCTATCTATGTATTAGAAATAAGAAGTTCTCACATTTCAGATTTAAACTTGGAGTATTTTTGCACTCATTTACATAAATGAAAATGGATACCTCGCACCCTTTTTCAATTACATTCCATTTTTAGATCAATTAGAGTGACTTGTCTGTTACAGTTGATTAGTTGAATTTGATTAAGTTTGAATGATTGGTGATTCGGTTGTGTCAGAGGTTTAGTGATTATTTGATTCAATATGTCAGAGTTTCAGTGATTGTTTGATTTAGTATGTCAGAGGTTTCAGTGATTGATTGATTTAGTTATGGTTGATTTAGAGATTGATGATCGGGTTTCAATTATATCAGAAATTGATGATTTAGTTTCAATGATTGGTTGAAGCAGATGTATTTGATGGATGTATTGTAGTGGTGATTGATTTTGAGCTTCAATGTTACTAATGGGTCTAGTGTGAAAATTTGATGAAACATGGCCTACATATTGTGTTGTTATGTACCAGGAGTATCTAGTCTAAAAATTTATGAAACATGGTCCCTGGAGGATACTGAGGGTTGGAGCCTTCAGTGATGAATTCAAAGCTTCCTACTAGTAGTGGCTGGTGATTTGATCAAGGGGTTAGATCTCCCTTCCAGTAGCAGATGGAGAACGAGTGAAGGTTGTAGCCTTTTGTAGGTTGGTGCCTACGAAATAGTAAACATATCAGCTAGTACAAAAGCTAGGGGGTTGTAGCTACCTTAAAGTAGAAGCTAGAGAACGAGAGAAGGTTGTAGCCTTATGCAGGTGGGGACTTGCGTACTGGTATGATTTTGCACCAGTACAAGATTGTAAAATGATTATTCTTTATATTAAGAAGACAAAGACAATAGCAGTAGATGGTTTTTCTCCCCCATTGGGTTTCTACCTTAAATCTTGGTGTTCATGTGTGTTTATTATGTGTGATGGTTTTTTTTGTTATTATTTCACATGGTTACAGTTTAATATTTAATAAAGTATTGATGCACTAATTAAAGATCAACATATGTTGAATTAATTGAATCATAAGTTCACTGAATATATGTTGGTTTCCTTAAGAATAGTTGCATGCACATGCGAGTTCCCTTCACTGAAGTAGCGTATATAAATCTGATTCTGGAAATGAAAAATTTATTATTTTGTAAATACTAATTCACTCCCCGCCCCCCTCTCAGTATTATTTCCAACATTTTTCTATCTTTTTCAACCCAAAAAAATCCTACGCAGGGGTTTTTATGTGTTCTGAACTTAATGGAAGTATTATTTTTGTGATTTGAGAATTGTATGTTGAACAATTTGTAGATACAAGTCCTTTTGTGTTGCAGAAAAAGACTGTACTTATCATTCTAAGCCCATATTGATACACTTTTTTAACATGGAAAGATCCTAGACAAGGGTTCTCCAGCCTTCCATATGCATCTGCAGTAGTTGTTTCTTTATTAGAGAAACCATTTTCAATCTATTCTTAGTATGTTTGTGGGAAAATACCATTTCAACACTTTGTTGTGAAGTAATTTGTTTTGTGCTTTATTTTCTCAAAATGAGTATAATGACCTATTGCCACATTCAGTGAGAGAGGCCTTTTTCTTTTGTTGCTATCATTTCTATCCGAAAGGTAGTCAAATTGTGAGCGATATTTCTCTGAAGGAGAGTATTTCTTTGTAGGATAAAGAAGTGCCACTCTAGAAGGAGGTTTACTCTATGATTCAAATATTTATAATGTACTATTTTTGTTGTTGAGATCAATGAACTGGCCTATCCATTGGAGCAAGCCCCAGAGATGTAGCCCAAGATGGGTGAACTCCGTTCTCACACGGTTATTCATTTTTACCATGTTAGATGGAATATGATTTTGTTTCATCTTTATGTTCATTAAAAAATTAGCTATTCACCTTTGAATAGGTTATCATCTAAGTGACCGTTAAAATACCGAAATTTATCCAACTTGTAAAGTGTTAGAGGATGGTTGATTTTCATTTCTAGATCACATGGTATCAGAGCAAGTTTTGACCAAATTACAAGTATGGGTGAAAGTTTACAGCATGCAAGACTCTTAGAACTATAAAATATGAATTCTTCTCTTCAAGTGGACAATATGGAAATAAGAAGATTTCTTGAAGAAGCAAACAATGAAAAGAACAAGTTTCATATGATGTTGCAAAATGTCATTGAAGAGAAAACTAGGGGATGTTCAGATACTGAAGCTTCCCCTAAGAATCGACAAGTTTGTGTCATGGGACAACTGATGTTTGTATCCTTTGCCTAATTAATAACACTACTTATATGTTAAATCACAAGACTAGTTTTCTTGAATCTTTATCTACCACTTTGTCTACAAAAGAGAATGAGGAGATGGCTAAGATTCAAGAAGAGGACCAAGAGTCGCAAGCAAAAAAGGAGGTAAAATATACTTAATGTTCAATTCATTCTCTTAACAATGATAATTCTTGTTTTGCATCATTTGAGAAACATACCAAGGGATTGGTACGAAATTATTGACCAAAATGGGGTACAATGGTAAGGGTCCTGGAATTCATAGTCATGGAATTATTAATCCTATTGAGGTGATAGCACAACCTTGGTATGAAGGTTTTGGCTATGTTCAAGAAGAAGTTGGAGAATGCTCCAAAATTTCAAAGTCAAGGAATTCATCAAGTGTGAAATATGTGAAGAAAGAACTCCTGCAAGCTAAAGGAGAATCATGTCATGATGATGATTTTGATGGAAAAATATCTCCAAAGAGAGATGAACACTACAAAGGAAGAGCTAAGACAAGTTCTCCTCATTAATCAAGTTCTCCTTGCAAGACTCATAATCCAAAGGATAATCATAAAAGGTATAAATGTCTAGAGTATTCAAAAGCTTTCCATGACTATAAACTACATGATGATTTGAATACAATGTTGTGGAATGTGTTTCCTTGCACTTTTTCTCATGAACCTAATCATTGTGTATCTTAGTTCAAAAAAATGAAATCATTAATCAAGAAAATGAACATGTTCATTGGAAGTGAGACCACGAAGGAAAATCCTCTTCCAAGTTCAAAGACATTTTTGCCAAGAAATACTCACAAAAACTTTTGTGCTCATTGTAATATAAGTGGGCATTGAATCGAAAAGTGTTGGAAGGTGCATCCACATCTTCATTCAGATAAGGAAAAATAGGTCATGAAATCACCTAAGAAATGGGAGGTAGAATAATGTGAGAGGCACACCATAACCATCCTTGAAGTAGCTCCAGAAGAAAGAAAAATGCAGTAAGAAAACTCCCTATCCTAGTTGGGTACGAAATGGTTGAACTATTTATCTAATTAAATACTAAATTTATTTTGTATTTCACATGTCGCATATCCCCACAGCTAGGTATTTTGTAAAATTGATGTTGTGAATAAATCACTTATATGCAACTCTCTTATCTTTGGCATTTTATTTTATTTTGGCTTGTTGATAAGTGAATTTGTATGGGAATTTGAGCATCGAATTTATGAAATATTGTAAAAAGATGCATTTACTTCATGGATATCTATTATGCTACAATCATTTCAAGCACTCATCTACACAAGTATTTCTATTTGAAGCTTGTTTGGGTTCTTTTCCAAAGTCTCTTTTATATTTTAGCTTTGGTAAAGATTTTGCAGTAGATGGACAAGGTGATGTGGACAAATCCAATCATTTCATTGAACGATTGTAGCTAGTGCATCAAGGAGTACAAGAGCATCCTGGAAAAAGAAAATCCAAGTACAGAGCAAGGCATGTCAAACATCAAGTTGATCACGATTTCCAAGAGAAATATCAAGTTTAGTTGTATACCAGCAAGGAAATACTTCAAGATGAAGATTGTATCAGCCTCCAATGGTTAATGATCATGAAGAGAATGTTCAGATTCCATATTTTCTCCTGAATAAATTAGATGAGTTGTAGGGAGACTCAATTCTTAACAAAAGACTCAAGACTTCATGAAGAGATAATTTGGAGTACCTATGAATGGGGCTTAAAAGTAACAATCCAAGTAAAGTAAGCTAGATTGAGATTGGGAAAGTGAGGAATCTATAATCTCACTTATTAGCTAAGTAAAAAAATAGAATTTTAGGGGTTTAAAAGTTCCAAGTGGGGAGGTATGGTCTAGTGTATCAAATTATGCTAAAAATTAAAGTGCTCAATATCTCTCAAAACTAGCACCAAATCATAGATCTCATCATTCTAATTCCGATGATGCTTGAATCACCTCAATTCAACACCGTATGAAAAATTTATCGCGTTCTAAAGTTTTTAGCAAACAACTAAAAAATCAAGTTACAGGGTTGATTGGACTGTTGATTGAGTAGGCCGTAAAGTGACATCATGCTAATGCAAACAAGTGACTGTCTAGGTACAATATGCAATACAGGTCAATCATGTGATGCCACATGTCAACGTTGTATCGGTTAAAGTGTCAAGTTTTTATTGGTTGGTTGTTTTGATGTGGAGAAATGAGGAGTCCCCAAATGGCCCAATGAGAGAGTGCCACGTGGCCCTCATATATTGGAAAAAAAATATAAGGGGTCAACTGGTCTCAGCAAGGTTCAAACCTTCGACCTCCCGCACAATAGTCCAATGCCTTATCACCACGTCATGCCCATGGTTCTTGTTATTTATGAACGCCATTTATACTTAATGAAAATTAATCAATGTATTTTGGGGGGGGGGTTCAAGTCAACAGGCCAGTTCGACCAGCCCAGCCTGAGGTCATATCATACAACATGTGACCAATGCGGATGGCGAGAACTTGGTCCATCCCCGAGCCTTATGACAATACATGTGACCATATTCAAAGGCGGGAGGGGTGGGGAGTAATCCCTTGGCCAAGTCCCATCAACCGCAATACAACCACCAACGTGTCAGGCAGAAGGGTGGATGTGTGGCACCCTACCCACACCTTAGGATGTGGTCACATGGAAAATAACTTGACAAGGGGTGGAGTGCCTATGGGAATGTGGCCTCTGGAACACACCCTTGTCCTTATGGATTGTCACATGATCATGAAGAAGGGTAGAGTTTGGGTAGCAGAGGCCAACTAATGGTTCTACAAATTTCCTTATCTATGGCAGAATCAACACAAATCGTGAGAAAAAATTTCACTCAACGAACTACCAAAAGGCGGAATTCACTGCCCAATTAGCCAGTTTTTGCCAATTTGCAAGACAAATAGCAACAAAAGAAGAAAGAAGGTCTAACTTTGTCATTTTTCATTCTTTTTGAGCCCAAGAAGAGCTTACACAGGGGTTTCTGGGTGTTTTGCAATCAATGGATGTATTATTTTTATGATTTGAGCATTATATGTTAGACAAATTGCAGATCCCAATCCTTATGTGTTGTAGGGAGAGATTGTGTTTACCTTTTTGAGGCCATATGGAGACCTTTTTTAGTATGAAAGAGCCTAGAGAGGGTTTTCCAGCTTTCCAGACACATCTACAACAATTATCTCTTCATTAGAGTAGCCATTTTTAGTCTATTCTCAGTATGTTTGTGGGAAAAGATCATTTCAACAATTCATTGTGAAGCAGTTGGATTTGTGCTTTTTAAGCTTAGAATGAGTACAAGGACCTGTTGCCACATTCAGTGAGAGAGTCCCTTTTCTTTTGTTGCTAGCATTTCTTTGCTAAAGGGAGTAAACTTGTGAGTGAGAGTTCTCTGAAGGACAATGTTTCTTTGTCGGAGAAACAAGTGCCACTCTAGAAGGAGGTTTACTCTATGAGTCGAAGATTTGTAACATACTCCTTTTCTTGTTGATATAAATAAAGTGGCCTAACCATTGGAGCAAGGCTTGGAGACATAACCCAAGAGGGTTGAACTCTGTTATCACATGGTTGTTCATTTTTACTATGTTATGATTTTGTTTCATCTTTAGGTTCATTTAAAATTTGATTATTCATGAATAGTTACCATCTAAGTGACCTTTTAAAAACCTAAATTTATCTAACTTGCAAAGTGTCAGATGGCGATCGATTTTTATTTTTAAATAATTGGTGGAAACCTGCATGCAGTTATAAAGGGGCATCAACGATGTTGAATCTGGGATTTGAAGGAGAATACTAGAGTTTACAAGGCCTAGGTAACGACATTTTTCATGTCTAACACACTCTTTAAAATCACAAACCTCCCATAAATCATATGCTCATTAATGAGCTCACTGAATTGTATGTTAGGCTCCTCTGAGAACATGGCCAATCTGCCCTGCAAGATCCAAACCTTATGAGCTATTGAATGTTAATCCCATATGCAAAATGGTATGTCATACTCGATTGCAAATGCTACCACATGAAAGCATTTAAAATAACAGGACCTGAGTAAGTGACCCCCAACCTAGGAGCAAGATATAAGCCATATGATTTTGTAGATGTGACAAGTGGAGGATGTGTTGTCTTTCTCAATGTCTGCCAACCAATTCTACACTCCTATCCTCATCATGTTAATCATACCTTTTGTCATTAAAAGACTATTAAATAATACTCCCATTCCTTCCGTGATTTTCTTTTGAAAACGTGTACTTTTCCAAAAAGAATTTACATATGCAATTTGTTTACTTAGATTATGAACAAAAAGAATAAGTTTATTTAGATTATGCACATAAATATGCAAGAATTGATTTAGGTTTCACGCCCCTATTTTGTAAAAAAGAAAAAGAAAAAATCATTTTTTTGAGTTGAAAATTACTTTTTTTTGAACTAAAAAAATCTCTCATAGCAATGGCTATGATCTTTGATTGTTAAAATAAAATCATAAACAATGTAAGAAAATAAGATATAAATGTCTCTCTACTTTATATATCAAAACAATTTTAAGAGCTATTAAGGGTTAGATCATCCAATAATTATTTTATGAAAATATTAACTCTTATGCACTTGTTAAGTAGCAATATTTACATTAAATGGCTACCACTATTATTACTTGATTAAATCCTTTAATTAAACTCCGTGTGTGTGTAACACCACTTTTTATATAAAATATTATATATAACATTTATCTATTATTTAAACAACAATTTGTTTAAAAAAACCATAAAAACAATTTTAAAAACCATAAAAACAATTAAAAAAACAAAAAACATTAATGGCACAAATCACAATATCAATACACACTTAATCCGGATGGAAGACCCAAAAAGTCTAGTAAAGCAAACTATAAAAAAAATAAAAAATAAAATATCGAATGATGGCCCCAAAGTAATGGCACAAATCACAATATCAATGAACACACTTAATCCAGATGGAAGACCCAAAAAGTCTAGTAAAGCCAACTATAAAAAAATAAAAATAAGAATATCGAATGATGGCCCCAAAGTACAAAACATGATATGTGAGAGTGGCACATATACACTATGATTGGGTTACTTAAAAGATGAGAATACAAGGTATGCAACACAAGTGAAAAATTGTTAAGATAAATAGGTGGTTTTGGTGATATTAATATAAAACCAATATAGATTTATCTTAATTCCAGATATATCAAGAATCTAGAACGATTAAATCTCTCAACATGGTATGCAACACAAGTGAAAATTTGTTAAGATAAATAGGTGGTTTTGGTGATATTAATATAAAACCAATATAGATTTATCTTAATTCCAGATATATCAAGAATCTAGAACGATAAGGTAGATGATGAGGTCGGTTAAGGATAACATCGATCGTCAACAACTCAAAGGAGTGTACAAGATCGATTGCTCATGTGGTAAGAGTTATATTGGGGAAACAGGACGATCTCTGAAAACAAGGCTTAAAGAAAACGCGGCTGACATAAAGAATGATAGGTTTTCGTACGTCGGCCCTTGCAAAGCACTCATCCAAGACCAAACATCATATGTGTTTGGAAGACGCCAAGGTAATTGCAAGGGAGGACAATTATCATAAAAGAAAAATCAGAGAGGCCATTGAAATTATGAAATTCCCGCAAAACCTCAACAGGGACAATGGAAGTGAAATCAGTAGAAACTGGTTTCCCCTGATCAGACAAATAAACCCCTCGAAGTCTGTGGAAGCTCAAGATCAATAGACCTTCCAGTCAGAAGGTTAATTAATTAATTAATTAATCATCGCAAATCATTTAATTTAATTTAATTTAATTAATTATACTAATTTATTTTAATTAAAAAAATAAATAATAATAAATAAAAATAAATAAGATTAATAAAAGTAAAGTAAATAAAATAGGGGAATAAGGTATCAAATTAATATACTAATTAATTATTATATTATTAATAAAATTAATTAATATAATATAAAGAGGGCTTAATTAAATTAATATAATATTATTATTTAAACAAAAAAATTAAAAATAAAATATGATTAATAAAAGTAAAATAAAATTGGGGATAAGGTATTAATTAAAAGGGTAGTCTAATCTAAAATAATTATTAATTTTATTAATTTATTACATCTAATATAAATGATAATAATAAATAAATTAAATTATTTTGATTTAATAAAAATAAAAATAATAATTAAAATGATTATTTATAAATTCTAAAATAATATTATTAATTAAGTAATTGATGGATTATTGAATTTTAATTAATTATATCATTTTTATTAATATTAATAATTAATATATTTATTATTAATTTTATATTAATTTTATTAATTAATTGATTAATTAATTATTAATTTAATTTCTAAATGTTAATTATGGTTGATTTATTAAGGCTAAAAATAAATGAAATAAATTAAATATTAAATATAAAAATTAATAATTAATAATAATAATAACAAAAATGAATAAATAACAAGAAATAATAATAAGATTGTAAAATCATGTGTCGGCTTTTATATTAGGGTTTTTTCGTGTATTTATATCTAGGTGCCTAGCTCTTTCTCTCATCATCTTTCATTCATTTCATTCATTTCTTTCTTTCATAGTTGTCCTGATGATGGACCTCTTTTGGGGTTTGAAACGTCGACAGACTGAATTGGAAACTGTGGATAATCTGGAACATGAAGCTACATAAATCTCTCAAGCTGTAAATATATTTTCAATTGCAAAACTTGAGGAAATGTTCACACCTCTAACAATTTGATTCCTCTCAGTTATTGGTAAATCTCGATTTAATATGGATATATGTTGATTTTAAGCAAAACACTAATAAGAATTTTTATTTATTTTTAACACATGCCTACTCAAATTCAGAAATAGAAAACATATATCCATATTAGGCATTGAAATAATTACAAATCTCTCTCATATCTTGAATTAGAAATAATCTATTTATAGAATAAGAGACGTCACATAGTGAAATATTTGATTTATGACCTGCATTAAGCTTTTTTATTAATGTTTTTAAAATACTATATATCAACTCTATATTAAAAAAGAAATGAATTTCATGTCTCCCTCCTAGAAGAAAGTGAAAATATAAGAAAAAAATTAATTTAAATAGCTTGATATTTATCTATATAAAGTTGATATAAATTATGTTATTTAATATGGATAATGAAATATTTTATTTCTTGTTGACAATAATTTTTTGTTAATAGTAAATGGACCTACTACTGTAAGACACCTTAAGACATGAGTACCCTCAAGAAATTACCTCAAAGTTTGGAGTTAGCTTTAGGTGATGGGGGCAATGTTGAATTATGGGATACGCTCGATAACAAATTTGAGGGGAGTAGGGACTAGAGGTGAGTGGTGTTGGCTTATTTGGTTTTTGGTCGAAGGAAACCTCAAGTCAACGTTTAAGGGGGGATTATTAGGTCAACTTTACTCAGTGAAGGAGCTAAGGTAGTTAGGTTAACAGTTGTGCTTTCAAGCTTCTAATGTTGGTGGCTTGTGGTATTGAGCCCATGGTATTACATGTGATAAAACCTTTAAAAGGCTTGAGGATTCTCCATGATATCGAGCTAAAGCGAGTCACTTTGTTGGGGCTAAGATGTTTGCTTATTTCACTGTGTTTTAGCTAAAAGCAATAATATATCTATTGTTAGTTGGTTTTTCCCCACTCGAAATTTTCCAGAATAATTTATAATGTATATAGTTTGTAAGTCTTGTTGCTATATATACTTATTATATTTATTTCTCTCATATTCTCAAAAAAAATAACATATACAACCATATATTTAGTCTCTTTTCTCTACAAATTTAAACTCTTTTAGGAACAACAACCTTCCTACATTAAATTTTTTTTACTTATAAATTAAATTGATTATTAATTTATAGGATCGATATATATATATATATATATATATATATAATTAATTAATTGAAGCAGTGGATACTTTAAATAAGGGAGGAAATATCTTTCTTCTCAATCGATTTAAAGGTTTTCTTTTCCTAAAATAGATTTTATGCCTAATAATTTTTAGTTGAAATTGCAATTTATATGATATTTCATTTTCCGGCTCAAAAATAACAATCATCATTCAAATTGAACGTATTTGTACTCTATTTTTTTAAAGATACTTTTTATATTCAACTTTAGGGTGGTAATAAAACACTATCACGGATAATGTTTGTTTCGATAATTTTGATTTAGACACTTCATCAATGTTCCACTTCATCAAAGTCCAGGTCGGTTGTGGATGGCAACAGTTCCACTTCATCAAAGTCCAGGTCGGTTGTAGATGGCAACTTGTCTTTTTAAAGCAATATTATGATGTATTTTTTATTTATTTTTTCTTCTTGTGGTTAGAGCTTTAGTGGTAATGGGGTAATGAAATGTTATTGGTTATAGTTTTTAGTTATTAGAAGTAGGTTACTTTCAACTTGTCAATTTTGTCTATTGTTAGTCTAGTAGTGTTTATGGTTATCTAGTAGTGTTTATGGTTATCTTTGGTAATAGACATAATTACTGAAAATATTTTTTTTGGAGGTATGTCAAATAAATTTTATTAATAATAATAATAATGATATAAACAAAATTTATTAAAAAAATTATAAAAAAATACTTCTTTTAAAAATTAATGTGTTAATATGTCAAAATTTATATAAACATTAATAAAGGAAGTAGCTTGAAAATTCTCTTAATTTTTTAATTAACAAATTATTTATTCTACATTTTTAATTAACCCAAATTATCATGTGTTGAGCCTATAAACATTTAAACTTTTTTGTATCCTTATCTTATATAGTCTTTAACTTATAATACAAAATTTTATTTGAATATTAATACTTATCTCTATTACTAATTTTCAATTGAAATGATATTGTGATCAAAAAATAAAATAATTTTAGCTTCAAACAAATTTGAAATATCACAAGTTTTCAAAATAATTTTAAGTAAATTTTTATTTGTTTTATGGATATAATTAATTTTTTAATCAATTTCCATTATTCATCTTTCTAATTTCATTTATTTGGAAATTCAATATTTTAAATATAAATTTTAGAAGTTTAATATTTTATGTGTTAATATAATTGATAAAATTGTTTTTTTCTTTTTTATGTGGCACAATTTAATTGGAGGTAGTCATATTGTAAAGTATTATGTAAAGTATGTGATCTAAAATTCAAATATTTATTTACTTAGCTTCTAAGTCATCTATTAGAGTTTATATAGTTTCATTTAAAAAATTTATGATTGTAGTTGAAATCAACACGTATCATATAAAAAGAAAAAACAAACTTAAAATAAAACCTATCTCACTAAAATACAAATTTGACCTAATTTTCAATACCTATATTATCTAATATATAAACTAAATATAAACCCTATATATTATCTAATATATAAACTAAATATAAACCCTATATATAGATATAGATATATATATAATTCAATGGATATCATTTAGATAAATGTATTTCGCTTTTACATGTGTGGAAGAAATATTGAATATGTTCCTTGTAATATCACAATATTACTGGATTATATGCATAAGGCCAAAGATTGAGATTGTGAAAAAGCAACGACAAGGACTAGTCAATCACAAATTGGCAGTGATTGGAAGATACAAACAAGATATACCTGCACGAATTGTGGATTAGATCTAAGAGATATATGTGGAAGATAGAAACAAGATATAATTGTGGATGATATGCAATAGATATTTTATCATTCCTTTATGTTGGACCCACTAAACGAGATATACCTACATGAATTTTGGATAAGATCTAATCCTCTCATGTGGAGGAGATATACCGTATCAAATATTTATATGTTTTAATTTTAGTGAAATGAGGAATTTGTGCCGTGTGTTTATTTTAGAATAGAGTTTTTACATATTTATTTAATATTATTTATAATTATTAGATAAATGGTAAGGATTTAATTTCTATTTTAGAATATTTTAATAATATATAAATTATAGTTGAGATTTATTTTCAAAAGCAGTTATGTTATTTTACTCTTTTAATTATAATTTAAAAAAATATATTATATAAACAGTGTTCATATGAAGTCAGTTATAGTTTTTTTGGATATGTGATATTCATAAGCCATGATATTGTAACATAGGTCAAGAATATCCATGTTAAAATGAGGCTCAATATTCATAGTTAATAATGGTGTTCCACCTTTTTTTAAATTTATATAGGTTGAGTTTATATTTTAATTCTTTTTATAATTGTTATTACTTTAAAATAAAATTATAATTTAGTTGATTTTTATGATTTTTTTGTTTTATTTTAGGAATATGAAATGTATGATGTATTGGTTTGATGTTTATTGGTGTTTACTAACCATTTAATTTATATGGTTGTACCAATATAATAATAATATTGTCCACAATGTCTTGGATAGATGGTGATTGGGTGCTCTGTTAAGGCACTCCTCAATGTGAAGTCATTGGTTCAATTCCCCACTCCCGTTGGGGTGTTATATTGGACATGATGAAGGTGTAGTCCTACTAAGCATACAAAAAAATATAATAACTATATTTTATTTTTAATGTTGAATTAAAGTTGATGAACATGTGAAAATGATAAATTTAAGGAAGAATATAATAATAGATTTAGATTCATTATATGTATGTGTATATGTAATATGTAAATATTTATGATTAAATATTTTTATAACTATTTCAAAATATGAAATAATGATTTGGGGAGTGGAATTTTAAACATTTTAATATAGAGTTAGTTAAGAAGTAAGAGATATATAACATTTTAATGATATTATTTTAACTATATTTTATTTTTAATGTTGAATTAAAGTTGATGAACATGTGAAAATGATAAATTTAAGGAAGAATATAATAATAGATTTAGATTCATTATATGTATGTGTATATGTAATATGTAAATATTTATGATTAAATATTTTTATAACTATTTCAAAATATGAAATAATGATTTGGGGAGTGGAATTTTAAACATTTTAATATAGAGTTAGTTAAGAAGTAATAGATATATAACATTTTAATGATATTATTTTCTAGGTACAGTTTATTTTTTTGAGTTTTGTTGTTTTTATTAGAATTTAGCGATATAATTTTGGGTGAGATTGTGATTTTTCATTATTTAAAATGTATTTTTAATGGATAAATGGATAAATGTACCCCAAAAAACTTCTAGAGCACTTCGATTGTGCAAATTGCACAACTCAAACTTATGATTCCAACAAATCCCTAAAAGACAATATACTCAAACAAATGCCGAAACCTAAAATTTTGTATTCATATATTTGTTGCTTTGAATTTTTTGTAATCCAAGCTTGTCTCAAAATAAACGAAAACTTTGTTCGCTTGGGGTAGCTCAATTGGCAATAGCTGTGGAAATGAAGTTTTACCAAACCGGAAGTTTTGGGTTCAAATGTTGTGCTATCCCCTCGATCGGGGTGAGAAGTTGGGCATGATGAAGATGTAGTCCTACCAAATTAAAAAAAAAAAAACCATTACTTTGAACATTAAAATTCTCAAAAGGACACTACATCTCACTATGCAATGTTGGTCCTAAATCAAATATGTCAATTTTTACCCTAATTTTACACCAACTTTATATAGAGATAAAGTAATTGAAAATAAAAATCATTTAATTTAAATTTTAGTATTAGGCAATTATAATATGTAATGCTTTCGCTATTTGATATAGAGTTGAAAGATGGAATGTAAAAATAATATTATTGATATTACATTATATGTAATTCATTGAATGTTTATTTGACACGTTTAAAACAAAAATATATTAATAAAAAAATTACTTTATTATTAGTCGTAAATAAAGTATTTCAATGTCTATATTAAACAAATTAGTCCCTACCATTCAAGTTAGAAAAATGTAAGAGAAAAATTACACAAAAAGTTATAACCTACATTGGTCAATGATAAAAAAAATAGTAATCTATAGGCAAATCAAATCTTATAGTCTTGCTTTGGCAGGAAGGAATAAATTGAGATGTGAAATGGATTTTCTTAGGTAAAAAGATTTACACAAATTTTAGTGGGTAGTAACCACTTGTAAGTTAGTGCATTTATAATTGTACTCCTACATAAGTGTTAAGGATGACATAAAATTCCTAGTAAGTATATTTATTTATATCTTATTTCTATCATTGTTTTATGCAAGGACTTGATTAAATTATGGGAAGTAACCAAACAAATATCTAAAAATCATGTATGACTATTGCAACCATATGTATAAATTATAACATAAAATATGTGATTTAGTTATGTACATGGCATTATAGTATTCAAAATTTGTAATAAGACCTTCAAGTTATGGTCCAATCAAATGTTTGGAAAATAATATATATATATGTGTGTGTGTGTGCGCGCGCGCCCACTCGCGGAGAGATTGATTTCCAAGAATAAGTTCTTTTTAATTCATGGTATAAGGGAAATTTATAATTTTCTTATTGTTTAATATGAAGTTGAGATATACTATTTTAAAAAATATTAATAACAGAAAAATTTATGTATACATATACAAATAGAAATATAGATAAATATATGACATTAAGAAAAGTTATAATAAAAATGATTATAGAGAAATATTTATGAATATATATTTTTAGATTTTCCAATATGAATAAGGAGGCATGTATTTACATTTTAATATGTAGAAGATGAATCATGAATAAAATATTTCAAATTTAACTATTTGTATATTATAGAAAACAAGTAATAAATAAATAGATAAATAAATAAAAGTTTTAGTTAAAACATTTTATTATTGTTACTCATAACCAATATAGATCTATTTTAACTCTGGATCTACCAAGATCCAAAAGGAAGTAAATATTTCTTCATGTAAACATTTCTTTAAGTTTTACACTTAAAAAAAGATTTGCATCTTGAAAATTTTGAGTTAACTCAAAAAATTGAGTTAACTAATTACAACTCAAATATAACTCAATCTTATCTCGTTAATTTAACGGATAACTCTTGCATGACTTCAAAAAGACTTCTAACTTGAATTTCACCAGCTAATTAATTTAAAATAAATTAATTAATTAATTCCAAGTAGCTGTTAAGACTAAATTCAATTTCAATTCACAATTTAATTCAAGGACAAATTAAATTGGAATATTCTTGTTGCCATATTTCAACACTCCCTCTCAACAAGAAAGGGATTATCTGCCACCCCGATCCTGTCTCTATGGAACTTGAATTTACACTTTGACAATGCCTTTGACAAAATGTCAGCATCTTGCTCCTCTATCGAAATATACTGTAGCAACATGATCCTCCTCGCTACTTGTGAAAAGCCACAGGAAACAAATCTTGCCTTTTGCTTCTCCATACTACCATTAATAGCTTGCTTTACCTTGTAAAGCCAACGGGAACTCACAACTGACTTGTTCTCTGGTCTAGGAACCATGTCCCAAACACTGTTATGAACTATGGAGTCATACTCCTCCACCATAGCATCAACCCAAATCAGCTACTACACTGCTTCCTCAAAGGAAGATGGCTCGGTCTCAACACATTCCCTAGCAAGGGCCATGTATCCAGTGTACCTCTCAGGTGACCTCCTCTGTTTGTGTTGAGAAGATGGTGCTCCCACATTCTCTCTCGCATCCTCCAACAATCTATCAACTTCTCTTGTGCGCTTCCGTCCATCTCTGGAAGACTCCACTTCAGTGGATGTATCCACTCCTGGAACCTCCACATTTGGCTTCTCCGCATCAGTCTGAGGTTCCTCCTCCTTACGAACCAAAAGTTCCTCCACAACCTGTAGTTGGAGCTCCCTCTCAAGGGAAACTCGTATGGCCTTCTGCTCATCAAACTTGAGATCTCTGCAAACCACTATCCTCTGACTGGTCAGAAAGTACACCCAATAGTTGTGAGGTGTATTAGTGTACCCCACAAATATCCCCAACTTTGTTGTCGACTCAATTTTCTTCAATGCATCCTTTGTCACATGAAAATATATACGATGAGCCAAAGATCCTGAAATGACCCACATCTGGTCTCTTACCATAGAAAGCTTCCTCTAGTGTCTTCATCCCAAGTATGCGATGCGGGCTTCTATTCTGCAAATAGACCATTGTGTTTCATACCTCAGCCCATAAGGGAAGTGGTAACCCTTGGTCATGCAAAATTGCCCGTGTTTCCCCTATAATAGTTATGTTCTTCCTCTCGACCACCCGATTCTGCTATGGGTTATGAGGTGTCGTCAACTCTTGTTTAATTCCTTCTGCTGCACAGAAGTCGTTAAACTCTTGAGAGACATATTCACCATCGTTGTCACTTCTCAAGGCCTTGATCTTCTTCCCTGACTCTTTCTCGACCAAAGCTTTGAACTCACAAAACTTTGTGAAAGTTTCGTCTTTCTTCTGCATGAAATAAATCCAACATTTATGAGAATAGTCATCAATGAAAATCACATAATACCTTTGCTTCCCTATGGATGTCATCGAGAATGGTCCACACAAATTAGTATGAACTTGCTCTAAGATAGCCTCTACTCGACTGTCTCGATCATTGATGGAAGAATTGGTGTACTTTCCCAAGGTACAACCTTTGCATGTGTCAACTTGCTCAATTTTACCTTTAGGAAGTCTTGTAGATATCTAATGCATTATCTTCAAAGCCCCATGATGCAAATGGCCCAACTACCTGTACCACAACCCACTAATGTCTTGGCTTTGCACCAATTCTACTTTTGTACTCAATTCGACACAATCATCTACCTCTATTTTATAGAGACTCTTCACCCAAATCCCTATCCTCTTGGTCTAACCCATGGCTATGTGTCTTAGGAACGTCTTTCCTTTACTGAAGACAACATTGTAGCCTTTGTCTTCCAACATTGCGACCGATACTAAGTTCTTCTTCAGTCCAAGAACATACATCACACCTGTCAAGGTGAGAAGAGCTCCATGCTTCCTCTGAAAAGCAACCATGCCCACTCCAGAAACACTATAACTTCCATCGTCACCCATCTCTATGTGCATCTTGAGGTCTTTCTCCTCCAAGGCATTAATTCCTTTTTATCATCAGTCATGTGGAATGAGGCTCCACTGTCAAGATACCAAACACAACCCATCATCGATGACACCATGCATGCGATGAGGGTAAAGTCCATTTCGAACTGAGAGGATAATGCCTCAACTTCTAATCCTTCCGAGGATCCCTCCTTGGACTTATTCGATGGGAAATTAGTTGCATAATGTCCCATATTGTAACAATTAGAGCATCTTACTTTATACATATCACCCTTCTTCCCTCCATGAGAAGAATTCATTTTGAAATGGGAAGCCTTCCCCTTCCCTTTCATTTCCTTACTTTCTAAGGCCATATTTCCTTCATCATCATTCTTGGATGAAGAACCATCTCGTGTGCTCCTCCTAATCTCCTCCTGCATAAGATCTGATCACAATAGTTCCCAATTTGGCAGTTTCTCCCTTCCATTCACAAAGTCTTGGTAGCTATTCCAACTCTTTGGAAGTCCAAGGAGAGTGAGTCTCACCATATCATCATTGGCAATAGTTATTCCCACACTTCCAAGCTCATCTCTGTAGGTGGTGAGCTTGTTCAGATATCTGGAAATAGTATTGCCCTTCTCCATCTTGATTTTTCGAAGCTTATCCTTGAGCGCTAATTTCATCTGGTCGCTATTGTTCTGGTAGAGGTCCTACAATGTCTTTCACATTGAAAATGGAGTATCCTTCCCATGGAGACTCGAGACAATATGGTTTCGAACTCCCTCAAGGATGATCTGTCTCACCTTCACCACACACTTCTTCCACTCAGCCAACTCTTGTGCATTAGTTGAAGTTGGCTTAGGGATTTCTTGATCAATGAATTCCTTCAAGCCATTGTCTTCTAATATAGCCTCCATTCTATCTTCCCAGGCTATGTAATTCGAGCTACCTTCCAAGGGATACTCGAGTCTCAAGCCATAGAATGCCATTGCCCAACCTTGAAGTATGATATGAATTTGATTTGCACCTGCATCCCCGAACTTCAAACTTCGAATTCTCTTCTCAGTATACTGTTAACAACTCTGATACCATGTAGAAAATATGTGCTAGGTTAACTCGATAATGCAATATAAATCAAAGTAGAATATTATAACCTACTTCTACTATCAATTTTTGGAAGCTTAAATATCGAGCTGGACAATATAACAAGAAGAAGAATCAATGGCACAATACACATGAAAATACTTTGGGGAAAGTCTTAGATACAAACCCCACATTATTGTATTATCGTACATGGTTGAAATACATAAGAATTATACAAATCCTTAGCCCTCATAGCTAGCCAGCCCTTAGTACAATCCTCACAGATGCTCACATGCAATCTTGGATTCTCTTCAACCTTCCTCTCTACCATCCAAGCTCCTATTTCCTTGCATTGTTCCTTGTGGATGATTTTCCTATTACCAAGTGGAAAAACAAGCCTTCAAAACTGTGCAATCCTCAAGGATGAATCCTTGACTACATGAATGAGTTTTCTCCATGAGAAAACACATGCAACTGATAGTACACTGTCCTTGAATATTAATCTCAATTAGGTCTTTCTCAGAATAGCCATGCATGAGTTTCTGATGAGGGAATATTCAGTTAACTGGAGTAGCAGTAGTTTAGTGCATTAACGCATCAACTGACTGTTAACTCACTATTAGTTCCTCAAATAGATTGGAACTAATTTAATTGCACTTAACTCCATAAACTGAGTTAACTAATTACAACTCAAATATAACTCAATCCTATCTCCTTAATTTAAGGGATAACTCTTGTATGACCTCAGAAAGACTTCTAACTTGAATTTCTCCAACTAATTAATTTAAAATTAATTAATTAATTAATTCCAAGTAGCTGTTAAGACTAAGTTCGATTTTAATTCACAATTTAATTCAAGGACAAATTAAATTGGAATATTCTTGTTGCCATATTTCAACATACAGTTTGTGGTTCAGAGATTTTATGATTCAGTATCTTTAGAGGTATACGCAGGTTGGGCTAAAGGAAGTAGTGTATACATATAGGTTGGCTTCATTGAAGAGGTGTATACATTCTGACACATGCCTTTTGAGGTTACAGTTGGTTCTACTTGTTGATGCAGTGTTTTAGGTTCAGATTTTTGTATTGGTTACAGTGATCTATCTATTCCAGTTGATTGGTTGAATTTGATTAAGTTTGAATGAATGGTTCATTCAGTTGTGTCAAAGGTTCAATGATTGTTTGATTCAGTATATCATAGTTTCAGTGATTGTTTAATTCAGTATGTTAGAGGTTTCAGTGATTGATTGATTCAGTTATGGTTGATTCAGAGATTTATGATTGAGTTTCATTTATACCAGATATTGATGATTGAGTTTCAGTGATTGGTTGATGTAGATGTATTTGATGGATGTATTATAGCGTTGATTGATTTTGAGATTCATTGTTAGTAATGGGTCCAGTGTGAAAATTTGATGAAATGTAGCCTACAAATAGTGTTGTTACGTACCAGGAGTATCCAGTCTGAAAATTATGAAACGTGGTCCCTGGAGGATACTAAGGGTTGTAGCCTTTAGTGAAGAAGTTGAAGCATCCTACTCGTAGTCGCTAGTGATTTGATCAGGGGTGGAGCTCCCTTCTAGTAGCAACTCGAGAGAGAGTGAAGGTTGTAGCCTTTTGTAAGTCAACACCTATGTACTAGTAAAAATATCGACTAGTACAAAATCTAGGGGGTTGTAGCTCCCTTCCAGTAGAAGCTGGAGAATGAGAGAAGGTTGTATCCATCTATAGGTGGGTGCCTATGTATTGGTATGAGTCTTCACCATTACAATATTGTAAATAGATAATTCTTTATATTAAAAGAAGGCAAAGACAACAACAATAGTTTTTTTCTCCTGCATTTGGTTTCCACATTAAATCTTAGTGTTCATGTGTGTTGCTTATGTGTGATGGTTTATTCTATTCTTACTGCACATGGTTACTGTTTAATTTTTAATAAAGTATTGATGCACTGATTAAAGATCAACATATAATGAGTTAACTGAATCTTAAGTTCACTGAATATACTGTTAGAAAAATATTATATATGACAGATAAATGCAAGACATATAATATGTGGAAAAACACAAACACATAAAACCAGAGAGATACAGATATACATGGTTCACCCAGTTTGGGCTACGTCCACCCCAAACATCCAATCCTTTCTTTCTATTATCCAGCAAAATGAAGAGACACAACCTATAGCAGATCCACTGTAATATCCTCTATTGTTTCTCACAACCTCACCTCTCTATTTTTCTCTCTAAGAATACACATATATTCCATAGCCTCAATACAATACCCTCATATGAAGAGAGGGGTTGCCTTCTAGGAAAAGAAACCCTAAACTAAACATAAATTCTACTGTCAGATTATCTGCCTAATGAATGACCTAGATTGACTAGAAATTACTATTCTTTTACAAGGCAATTTTACATATATTTTTAGCTTTGGGGGCAGTCCCCCGAAACCCCCATCGGGGGATTGCTGGCCCCACGGACCCCTCAGCTGAGGGGGATGGCCCCCCACAAACCCCTGCGGGGGGAACAAGTCCCCCCCACACCCCCCTGTATGGAGTGGTGTACAATCTTCCTGGGGCATACATCTAGCTAAAACAAAGACCTTTAAATCAGGATGATAATCATGCTCCACAGCCAACATATACGCTAGCTTCCTTAAGAACAGTTGTGTGCACATGCGAGTTCCCTTCACTGAAGTAGCATATATAAATCTAATTATGGAAATGAAAAAGTTATTGATTTATAAATATTGATTCACCCCCCTTAGCCCCACACTCCCACCCCCCTCTTAGTATTCTTTCCAACAATTGGTATCAGAGCAGGTCCTTTGGCAGAACCTTGATCACTTGAAGGAGATCCGTAGTAACAATGGGAAAAAAGAAAAAGAAGAAAGCACCACAAAAGAAGAAGACATCTTAAGGGAACTGTGATAGTGGGAGAGATAATTGGCCATTGTGTGGAAGCAACTCTCCGCTTTCAAAATCACCTCAGAATGAAGATGAACAAGAAAAAGAATTATCATGTATGAATTTGTTGTCCTCTGGTGATAATTTTCTTTGTTCAGTTGAAGATAATGAATGTGACGGTGAAACAACTGAATATACTCTTATGGGTGAAAGATAAAGAAACCAAATAGAGGCAGAATTTAAAAATCTCACGAACACAATTAGAGATCAAAAAGATCTAATTGATAAAAGGGAACGTGCCTACAAAGAAGAAGTTACCAGATTAAAATCTCAGTTGGAGGAAGGAAACAAAGTAAGGAAGCAGTACAAAGAAAAGAAGGATCAATGCAAAGGCTGCAAAGTGAAGTGACATCATTGAGAAATGAAGTGAATGAAAAGGATACAACAACCAAGGAACTTATAGAAAGAACCAGCTATTGTGAAGGTCTTCAAGATGCGGTCATTTCTCTAAAAGAAGATCTCAAAAACTCAAATAAGCAGAAAGAAGAACTACTCCAAGCATTTCAAGAACAAGAAAATGAAGTTCTCAAATTAAGGAAACAAGTGGAAGAAGGAAGAAAAGCTAAAGAAATCATGAAGAAGAAATATCTTGAAAAGGAAGAGAAATATTAGGTTGAGGTAAATATCCTAGAAGGTAAATTAGAATAAAAGGATAAACTTTTACTATTTCAAGATATTACTAAGATTTTGGATCATATTATTAGTAGTAAAAGGTATCTTGCCATCAAATTTGGTCTTGGTTTTCATGAAACTATTAAAGGTGAATCTATCTCACAAACTAAAGAAAGGAACTCTTGTGCAAAATCTAAAATTCTCAACAAGCAGATAAGAGGTCAACCCCATCAACAACCAAGGAAATAAAGTCTTCAAAGAATATCATTTACTCCTAACTATGAAAGTGTTAATCAGTTCTTTCCTGTGATGAATAATGTCGAATGTTTTATATGTCATAATTTTGGACATGTTGCAGCCAAATGCAGAAGTAGAATGGTTCAAGCTAATAACAGTCACATAGAAAGATCATTAACTTCCAGGTACTTTAAGGGATATTGTTTTTCTTGCAATATGTTTGGTCACAAAGCCATTAAATTCTATAGAGGGAATATGAAACATATAAGATGTTATGCTTGTAACAAGCTTGGGCTATATAGCAAAAGAATGCAAGAGAAAATTTTAGCCAACATACCAAAAGGAGCAAACATCATCACACTCCAAGGTATGGAAGAAGAAGGAAGTACAGCTAGAAATATGTGGCATAGCTTAGTATATAGACAAAACAGACTCAAGGGGAACTGAAAGTATGAAATTTCAATGTTCTAATTCTCATACGCAGTTATCATGAAGACAAGTCGTGTATATACGAGTTCGAAGTTGCACAATCGTGTATATGTTGGTTTGATGAAGAAGCAGCGGGACAGACTCAGAAAAATGGTCTGATATGGTTCAGACAATTATCAATTATCTTTTTTGTCTTGATGATTGATGACTATAGTCTGTGGATGTTACTTAGATATTTTGACCCTCATAAGTTGTTGATGACTTGATGTATAACTAGTTGATAATGATGCCTTGATGATCCTTACTGATATATGCAACGATCAAATCTGACAGTGAACAATTGGCATAGGTTAAGGGGGAGAATATGTTATACTTCTAATAATGGACAGTTGGCATTATTTTTAGAAGTCTTTGCTACTTACGTTTTTGAAGTGTTTAAATGATACATCATGCAATGCTGCAATCATGAGTTTCCTATGATGAAATATCAGATTTCTTGAGCCACATAGTTGTTATTTAAATCAGATTTATGGATGATTATGGATGATTATGGATGACCCTTTTGATGATGCATACAACACATGTGGTATGTTTCTTACATGGCGATCTTCATAAGGGAAAGGAGAAGAAAAAAGCTTGAGTAAACAACTTCATTATTTGATAAGTATCATTTCTTTTATGCTGCTATCATCATGCCTTCAAAGATGCATAAACTTCATATGGTGTAGGATTCCTATAGTTCTTGGCTCTCACATGGTTAAGGATTACTGATGTTGATGGTATCAAGAAAACTTGACAAGTGACTATGAGCTCATACTTTGCTTGATACATATTGATGTCTATTTGATGGATACACTTTATGTTGGATACATGGATGATTACTTAAGTTGCATACTAATAAATATTGTTGGTTGGCCAAGAGAATTGTGTTATTGCAGGTCTCATGAAGACATCTCTATTTGAAGACATGGATATTCAAAGACATGGGTTACTTAGCAACATAATGATGACTTCTTACATTATAATGATAGATTTGACACTCACATATGTTGATTATCATGGTTGGTGCTTATCAGATGTGGGATGTTCCCTAGTGATGATACATGGTTGATATATTGAGGTTTCTTGTGGAAATATCATGCAATTCTTTATCATCATGTTATGATCATAGATGATGCCTATGGTGTTTTCACATACATATGATATGATGTAAATGATTATGCGTTACTGCTTGGAGATATGACATATGCTTAGTTGATTCATGGAAGGTTATGATAAGGCTCTTTCTACAAAGGAAACGAAGCAAGTTGATCTTGATGAGATCAAAAAGATAAGTTGATATCTATATGTGGCATACTTTTTCATAGGTTGATGATATTTACATTGTCATATATTACTAATTGATGATGGACATATACAGTTTGCTAGTTTGGATGTTACTAACAAATGCTTATGGTGTAGATCATATATAATGTATGATAATTGTTGATGACTATCATGGTCTTGTTTAGATCTTTGGTCTTTGTTTTAAATTTCATATATATATTTCGATGTAAAGGTCATATAAAAGCCCATGATGTAATAATATTCCTTTGTCTTTCATATTCTTTTAATGAGTCCTTTTTGGTTATATGATGTAATTTGTACCCCCACTATGCATGGGAAGGATGATGTAATAATTGCTATATTTCAATCATGTATAAAGAATTGGTATATCCCCACTCGGTTGGGTAGATGAGTCAAATTTGGTGTATCCCTACTTGGTTGGGAGATTGATGTATGTATGGGTCATTGATGATAGGAAGGTCATACTCACATAGTTGAGTTATAGAGTCATGTTATTCTTTTGGAATATATTTTTGTAGATTCTGCATGTGCTCAGGGGGAGCATGGATGGTTTAGTGCATCTCAGCATGTACAAAGGGGTATTTAATCAAAGAATTCAGCATGTTCCTAGGGGAGCATGATCAATGTTCATATTCAGTTGTTCAGATATGGAAGTCTTCATTTTGGTCAGCCATTTGCCCTTGATATCAAAAGGAAAGAATATCTTGGTCTGCCCTTTTCCCTTGATGTCAAAGGGGGAGAGTATATTGGTGTTGCTTGATACATCTAATAGGTTCTATAGCTTGAATTAATCAACACCAATATGGTTTCCATCAAGTCCAAAGGGGGATATTGTTGGCATTATGATGCATGTGTTGTACTTGATGGAAACCCACTTGTAACAGAACAACTCAATTGTATATGGTAACTAGATGAATCTACGTAACTAGATGAATCTATAGGAGAGATATTAGATGTGACAGAATGCATTTATAGATGTGACAAAATGTAGGGCAGTTCAAAGGAATCATATTCAGAGGGAGCAAAGTAATGGTACAAAATAATAGAATGAAGGAACAAAGGACTACATATCAAAATCAAGAAATTGAAGAAAGAGAATGGTTTAAGAAGTATGTGTTGGTTCACCTTGTCTCATTAGTGTATACACGTGGGCTCATGAAACAGAAGAAGCATATACATACGCGCGCACTTTCACAGAAGGAAACATGTGTATGGGATGGAAAATCAAGGTTTTGGTTCGAGGTATTGGTCTGAGGTTTTTGGTCCAAGGTATTGGTCTGAGGTTTTTGGTCTGAGGTTTTTGGTCCAAGGTATTGGTCTGAGGTATTGGTCTAAGGTTTTTGGCCTGAGGTTTTGGTCCGAGGTATTGGTCCGATATTTTTGGGCCGAGATTTTGGTCCAGGATTTTGGTTCGAGGTATTAGTCTAAGGTTTTGGTCCAAGGTTTTTGGTCCAAAGGTATTGGTCCAAGGTTTTGGTCCGAGCTATTGACAAAGGATCCAAGTATATAAGGAGGAGAAGGTCAAAGGGCTAAGTGCACAAGTAATGAATATCTTACGAAGTGTTATATCAGAAGAAAATATGCATGTTATGGGTTTTTGATGCTTTATTTGATCTAGACTAAGTATGCACCTGAGTGTTTGATGATGGTTGAGATATAATGATGGATCAAGATCATAATGACTTATCATTATGTGATCTGATAATGGATAAGCTAGATCTGATTGCTAACACACATTTTATCCTTTATATGTGATGATCTGCGTATGTCTAAAGTCTAGAATTGCAGTGAAGTTATAAGTAAGCATTTGCAGATCTATAAGTTGGTTCGCTTTGGTGAAGATGCATATACACACTGGTTTAGCTCTTCCAAGTAGCATATGCAAAATAAAATCTTGATGTTTAGGGAGACTGATCTATTAGATTAGCGTTGTTGTTTTAATGTTGTTTTCCAATGATGTCTTCATTAGATCTGAAAGTAAGGTTGATTGTATAAGGAGATTGAGTCTGGTTGATTGATTGATTGAGAAAGAAGGGTGATCCTTGTTTCTATCTATTTATAACTATGTAATGTGATAGTAGATATTCAGGATGTCACTACTTCGTACAGATGCTGGTTCAGAGGTTTTATGATTCAGTATCTTTAGGGGTATACGCAAGTTGGGCTAAAGGAAGTAACATATATATGCAGGTTGGTTTCATCGAAGAGGTGTATACATTCTGACACATGACTTTTGAGGTTACCACTGGTTCTTCTTGTTGATGCAGTATTCTGGGTTTAGATTCGTGTACTAGTTACTGATTAGGATCTCAAGACCAAGTGTCAAAAAATGATCAAAAATGAAAGTGCTCATAATTGGTTTTAACCTGAACAACCGGATAGATCTCATCCTCCTGATTTCGGCACCATGAATGGTTCAAAAATGGTCTCCATATGCAAAAGTTATGTCAAATTTAAAGTCACCCAATAACCCTTAATTTTTGAATTTTTTTCAAAAAAAATTAAAATAGAATATTCCTAGAATATTCCCTCTAGGCAACCAATGAAGGGGTTCCACGTGGCAAGCCAGAGACTGCCATGTGGCCCCACGGTGGCAACAGTATTAGGCATATAAAATTGTTATGGTGGAGCAGGGGGTCGAACCAATGACCTCCCGAATACAAATGTAGCGGCTTACGAACCGACCAGGCGGTGGAACTTGATAGGCTTTTCGAAAAGGTTACATTTAATGTTTGAAATGGTGCTAGGTGGGCCCTAAAGGGGGCCAGCCCCTGCTCCACAAGACCAAGACCCAAGAACCTATGACTAACACCTAACCCAGTGGTAACTATTAATAGTTATGGCAGTGGTCACACGTAATGACGAGAATTCCAGTCGAGCTGACCATTCAAAAGACTGTTGGCACGAAATTCAATGCCACAAACAATGCCTATTAGAATAGGTCACATGCGCGAGTTAGACTGCTAGTTAGCTCTAGCAGTCACGATTTAATTATCGGGATTTCTAGCAGTGGTGCCAATTTTGGCGGCCCCACCAACTTTGGTAGGGCTATCTGGGCCTTCACTAAAGTTAACTGGAGTAAACTAAGGGCCAGACAAGCAGTGGAGTAAATGAGCCATAACTTTAGCTAGGAAAGGCCTTTTGAGACGATTTTCTTTTTTTTTTTGGGTCTCTTCGACCTTTTGGAGCCATTGGCCTAGGTTTCAAAGCGAACAAAGGTCATCTTCAGGTGTTTTTGATCAGGAAAGTTCCAGGAGCCACTAGGTCATGTTCAGTGTTGGAGCTGCATTGGGTTTTGTGCAACCATTGGAGGTGAAACAAAAGCCTATTTCTACTGCAATGAACCTTCTAAATATAATGAAGGTGTTTTCAAAACCATTTGGAGACTTCTAAAGGCAGAGATGCTGAAGGGAAGTTTCAGGCAGCCGAGAGCCATCCATGAAGGAAAGCCTAGATCGGGGATGCAGTGCTCGTTTTGAGAAAACGAATAGTCATTTGTTGATGTCAGATATGTGCTAGAGACATTAGAAAATGTTTCAAAGACATTTGAAGCATTCTGAAGGAGTTTGTGCCATTAAGAAGCTCAAGGAAGCTTAGTGCACCTACTGAAGGAATCAAGTCCAAGGGAGCCTAAATCTGCCTTAACAAAGAGGAAAGGCATGACATGGATGTATATGGTTTTTCTAAGCCCATAGGTTTAGTTGTTAACCTTTTGGAGTTGGGTGTGGAACTTGTAAACTAATTCAAGCCATAATCCCAATGAGCCAAGTCAAATTTACTAGAGCTCACAGGAGACGTAGCCCACAAGATCGAGTTGAACTCCTTATTAAATTTTCTATTATGTGTGATGTTTATTTGCTGCCTTATATATCTGATATATTTGATTAATATCAACTGAAACAAATCAAGTTAAAACACATAAACAGAAGAAAAGACATACACCTCTTTCAAGCTAAAATTCCGCATAATGTCACGTTCAAGCAAGGTCTTTTTTAATTAAATATGAGTGTTTACTTCTATTATTTCTTTAGGTAGAGTCTATAGAGGGCCAGGTAGCTTATGGATCTTGTCCTCTCTTTAGAGGTGACATAGCCAGTAAATGCCCCTACAGTCTATCTCTGTATTAGAAATAAGAAGTCCTCACATTTTCAGATTTAAACTTGGAGTACTTTTGCATTCATTTACATAAATGAAAATGGATACCTTGCACCCTTTTTCAAGTACAATCCATTTTCAAATCAAGTTAGTATCAGAGCACTTGGTTTGCTTGTTTTACATCACAATCACTTGATTATATAGCTTGAAAGGTGTCTAAAGCAGTGTAGAAGAGTGACTGCTTTACTATTTTGCAAACTGTATGTAGCTTGAGTTTGCTGAAGTTTGGGGATAACTACTAATTAGCTAAGTCTTGGAGAAGACAAAAAGGAATAGAAGATATTTTCCTTACCCCAAAGGACCTCAAAACCACTCCAAGATTTTCACTTGAATTGGTTTGTTGTTCGCTACTTGAACAAGATTTTCACTTGATTTGTGTCTTGTTGGTTGCTTGAATATGTGATGGTTGTAATGACATTTGGGTGAAAATCCTTGGTCATTTGTTTTGAAAAGATTTAAGAACATTGTGAAGTTAATTTATTCATTGACATCATAATGACCACTTCTATAAGTGAAGTTTCATCCTTTACAAGGTTCTTTGATGAGGATATGAAGCATGAATTCCTTATATTGAAGGATATGGTGCAGATCCTGTTTGAGGATAGAAGAGAAAGCACGAAGCTTCGTGAGAAATTGTTAACCATGAAGAAGGAAAAGGAAGAAATTCTTCAAAGCTTGCATGATATGAAGTTGCAGCTTCATCAAGCCCAAGAGGCTTTGACCAAGAACATGTGTGAGAAAGAGGTAATCCATTCTGATTTGTCTTCAGTTTCCTCTTTAGAAAGATGTGTTGGATCTTTTGAAAAGCATAAAAGGGGAGTACGATCCAAGTTAATGATTAAGATGGGTTATGGAGGCAAAGGATTAGGAAAGCATGCACAAGGCATGATTGAACCACTTTCTATTGAGGAATGACTCAAGAATCTTGGACTTGGTTATGTGCAATCTAATGGCGAAGACTCAAAAGCCATGAAGGCATGTGAGGCTAATTCAAAGAGAAATTTTGTTCCAAGTTCAATGAGACAAATATTTCAGATTTGTTTCAAATATGATTGCCATTGCTTTAAGCCTTTGTTGCAACAAGAAGAAGGTAGACATGCAGCTTATGGCAAGCATGCAATTTTAGGCAGTTTTCAAGACAAGAAAGATGATGTTATTTTGCAATTGAAAACTGGAGCCTCTACTAGTTCATCTCCTCATGGAGGCAAAAAGGATGAACATCCAAAGTAGCATAAGAGGTATACATATCCTCATGATCAATTTGATTGTGTTTCTGTAAGGCATGAAAATTTTACATGCTTTAATGGAAGAAACCTTTCTTGTACATATTGTGGTCAATTTAACCATCATGTTTCAAGATGTTGGATGAGGAAGAAATTACACAAGAAACAGATGAAACAAAGACTACCTTCAAAGAAGGTGCATAAGATTTGCAGTTTTTGCCAAAAGTAGGGACATGTTGTCTCTCATTGTTGGACTTTACATCCAACTCGTCATCCCGCACACATGCAGCAAGAGGACAAGAAGATTAGCAAAGATGGAACCACAGATTCCATTATTGATGTGGAATAGGAAGTTTCACATGCAAAAAGTTGCAGCAGAAAAAGTCACTATGGAAGTGGCTTGGTGAGAAGTGGATGGAATTCTTGACACAGTAAGACGTACTCCTCTTGTACATATGTAAATTTCGGATGTATGCATATATTCTATGCTTCTATGCTATAATATCTTATTTGTTTTGAGACACTTTAGATCATTGATTATGGCAGCGTTGTTCAGTTTCATTCTGTAATTTTCTCGCCAGAAAATTTTGTGTGAGTGCAAGAAAGATAGTTGTGGACAAGAGGACAAGCACATTCAAGAAGGGAAACGTCAATTTCTTTCCATTTGTGGTTCAAGGTCATTTTCCATGCGAAGAAAATGTTAGAAGGGTTGAAGAGAAGAGGATGTTCATTCTTTCAATGTTTATGCTACATTTCAGGTCAGCATTTCAGTAAGCTTTTGGGGACCAAGAGCCTCTCATTTGGGAGGTGTGATTAGGAGCTCAAGACCAGGTGTTGAAAAATGCTGAAAAATGGAAGTGCTCGGAACTAGTTCGAACTTGAACGACCGGATAGATCACGTCCTCCTAATTATGGTGCCATGAATAGTTCGAAAAATGGTCTCCGTATGCGGAAGTTATGTCAAATTGAAAATCGCCAAATAACCCTTAATTTTTTATTTTTTTCAAAAAAATTTAAAATAGAATATTCTAGAGAATATTCCATAGAATATTCCACAAAATATTCTCAAAATATTCTATCTAGGCAACCAATGAAAGGGTGCCACATGGCAACCCCGGAGGTCACCACGTGGTCCCAAGGTGGCAACGGTATTGGGCATACAAAATTGTTATGGCAGAGAGAGGGGTCGAACCCATGACCTCCCAAATACAACTACAGTGGCTTACCAACAAACTAGGCCTGGAGCTTGACAAGCTTTCCAAAAAGGTTACATTTAATGTTTGAAATGGTGCCAGGTGGGCCCCAAAGGGGGCCAGCCCCGGCTCCACAAGATTAGGACCTGGGAACCTGCGATTAACACCTAACCCTTCGGTAAGCATTAATAGTTATGGTAGTGGTCACATGTAACAGTAGGAATCCCGGTCGAAATGACCATTCAACAAACCGTTGGCATGAAATTCAATGCCACAAACAACGCCCGTTAGAACAGGTCACATGTGTGAGTTATACTGCCAGTTAGATCCGGCACTCACGATTTAGTTAGCAGGATTTCTAGTAGTGGCACCAATTTTGGCTGCCCTGCCAACTTTGGTTGGCCTAACTAAGCCTTCAATAAAGTTCACTGGAGTAAATTAAGGGCCAGACAGGTAGTGGAGTAAATGAGCCATAACTTTGGCTAGGAAAGGCCTTTTGAGACGATTTTTTTATTTTATTTTGAGTCTCTTCGATCTTCTGGAGCCATTGAAATAGGCTTCAAAGCAAACAAAGGTCATCTTTAGGTGTTTTTGCTTTGGGAAAGTTCTTGGAGCCATTAGGGCCTATTCAAAGTTGGAGCTGCATTAGGTTGTGTGCAACCATTGGAGGTGAAACAAAAGCCTATTTCTACTATAATGAACCTTTTGAATCCAATGAAGGTGTTTTCATAACCATTTGGACACTTATAAAGGTTGATATGCTAAAGGGAAGTTTCAAGCAACCTAGAGCCATCCATGAAGGAAGGCCTAGATTGGGGATGCAGTTCTTGTTTTGAGAAAATGAACAGTCATTTGTTGATGTCATATATGTGTTGGAGACATTAGCAAAGGTTTCAAAGACATTTGAAGCATTATAAAGGAGTTTTTGCCATTAAGAAGCTTAGGGAAGCTTAGTCCACCTGTTGAAGCAATCAAGTCCCGGAGAGCCTAGATGTGCCTGCACAAAGAGGACAGCCATGATAGGGATGTATATCATTTTTCTAAGCCCATAGGTTCAGTCAGTAACCTTCTAGAGTTGTGTGTGTAGCTTGTAAAAGAATTCAAGCCATAACCCCAAAGAGCCAAGTAAAGTTGACTAGAGCTCACAAGAGACGTAGGCCACGAGAATGGGGTGGACTCATTAAATTTGTTGTTATGTGTGATTTTTATTTGCTACCTTATATTTCTAATATATTTGTTTAATATCATCTAAAACAAATCAAGTTAAAACACATAAACAGAATAAAAGAGATACACATCTTTCAAGCTAAAATTCCGCATAACGTCAAGTTCAAGCAAGGTCTTTTTTAATTAAATCTGAGTGTTTACTTCTATTATTTCTTTAGGCAGAATCTGTAGAAAGCCAGGTAGCTTCTAGGTCTCATCCTCTCTTTAGAGGTGACATATCCAGTAAATACCCCTACAGTCTATCTCTGTATTAGAAATAAGAAGTGTTTTGAACTCATTTACATAAATGAAAATGGATACCTTGCACCCTTTTTCAAGTACATTCCATTTTTAGATCAATTACAGTGATTTGTCTGTTACGATTGATTAGTTGAATTTGATTAAGTTTGAATGAATTGGTGATTCGGTTGTGTCAGAGGTTTAGTGATTGTTTGATTCAGTATGTGAGAGTTTCAGTGATTGTTCGATTTAGTATGTGAGAGGTTTCAGTGTTTCATTGATTTAGTTATGGTTGATTCAGAGATTGATGATCAGGTTTCAGTTATATCAGAGATTGATGATCGAGTTTTAGTGATTGGTTGAAGCAGATGTATTTGATGGATGTATTGTAGTGGTGATTTATTTTGAGCTTCAGTGTAACTAATGGGTCGAGTGTGAAAATTTGATGAAATGTGGACTACATATTGTGTTGTTATGTACCAGGAGTATCCAGTCTAAAAATTTATGAAACATGGTCCCTAGAGGATACTGAGGGTTGGAGCCTTCAGTGATGAATTCGAAGCTTCCTACTAGTAGTGGCTGGTGATTTGATCAGGGGATTAGATCTCCCTTCCAGTAGCAGCTGGATAATGAGTGAAGGTTGTAGCCTTTTGTAGGTTGGTGCCTACGAACTAGTAAACGTATCAGCTAGTACAAAAGCTAGGGGGTTGTAGCTCCCTTGAAGTAGAAGCTAGAGAATGAGAGAAGGTTGTAGCCTTATGCAAGTGGGTGCTTGCATACTCGTATGATTTTGCACCAGTACAAGATTGTAAAATGATTATTCTTTATATTAAGAAGACAAAGACAACAGCAACAGATGGTTTTTCTCCCCCAGTGGGTTTCCACCTTAAATCTTGGTGTTCATGTGTGTTTCTTATGTGTGATGGTTTATTCTGTTATTATTTCACATGGTTACAATTTAATATTTAATAAAGTATTGATGCACTGATTAAAGATCAACATAGGATGAGTTAATTAAATCATAATTTCACTGAATATACATTGCTTTCCTTAAGAATAGTTGCATGCACACCCGAGTTCCCTTCACTGAAGTAGCATATATAAATCTAATTATGGAAATGAAAAATTATTGGTTTGTAAATACTAATTCACCCCCCAGCCCCCTCTCAGTATTATTTCCAACATTTTTCTGTCTTTTTCAACCCAAAAAAAGCATACACAGGGGTTTTTATGTGTTTTGAACTTAATGGAAGTATTATTTTTGTGATTTGAGCATTGTATGTTGAACAATTTGTAGATACAAGTCATTTTGTTTTGCAAAAAAAGTCTGTACTTATCTTTATAATCCCATATGGATATCTTTTTTAACATGGAAAGATCCTAGACAAGGGTTTTCCAGCCTTCCATATGCATCTGCAGTAGTTGTTTCTTTATTAGAGAAACCATTTTCAATCTATTATTAGTATGTTTGTGGGAAAATACCATTTCAACACTTCGTTGTGAAGTAATTGGGTTTGTGCTTTATTATCTCAAAATGCGTATAAGGACTTGTTACCACATTAAGTGAGAGAGGCCTTTTTCTTTTGTTGCTATCATTTCTTTCTGAAAGGGAGTGAAATTGTGAGTGATATTTCTCTGAAGGAGAGTATTTCTTTTTAGGATGAAGAAGTGCCACTCTAGAAGGAGGTTTACTCTATGAGTCAAATATTTATAATGTACTATTTTTATTGTTGAGATCAATGAAGTGGCTTATCCATTGGAGCAAGCCCCAGAGATGTAGCCTAAGATGGGTGAATTCCATTATCAAACGATTATTCATTTTTACCATGTTAGATGGAATATGATTTTGTTTCATCTTTATGTTCATTAAAAATTAGCTATTCACCTTTGAATAAGTTATCATCTAAGTGACCGTTAAAAGACCCAAATTTATCCAACTTGTAAAGTGTTAGAGGACGGTTGATTTTCATTTCTAGATCACATGGTATCAGAGCAGGTTTTGACCAAATTACAAGTATGGGTGAAAGTTTACAGCATGAAAGACTCTTAGAACTATAAAATATTAATTCTTCTCTTCAAGTGGACAATATGGAAATAAGAAGATTTCTTGAAGAAGCAAACAATGAAAACAACAAGTTTCATATGATGTTGCAAAAATGTCATTGAAGGGAAAACTAGGGAATGTCCAGATACTGAAGCTTCCGCTAAGAATCGACAAGTTTGTGTCATGAGACAACTGATGTTTGTATCCTTTGTCTAATTAATAACACTACTTATATGTTAAATCACAAGACTGGTTTTCTTGAATCTTTATCTACCACTTTTCCTACAAAAGAGAATGAGGAGATGGCTAAGATTCCAGAAGAGGACCAAGCATCGTAAGCAGAAAAGGAGGTAAGATATACTTCATTTTCAATTCATTCTCTTAACAATGATAATTCTTATTTTGCATCATTTGAGAAACATACCAAGGGGATTGGTATGAAATTGTTGACCAAAATGGGGTACAATGGTAAGGGTCCTGGAATTCATAATCATGGAATTATTAATCCTATTAAGGTGATAGCACAACCTTGGTATGAAGGTTTTGGCTATGTTCAAGAAGAAGTTGGAGAATTCTCAAAAATTTCAAAGTCAAGGAATTCATCAAGTGTGAAATATGTGAAGAAAGAACTCCTGGAAGCTGAGGGAGAATCATGTCATGATGATGATTTTGATGGAAAAATATCTCCAAAGAGAGATGAACACTTCAAAGGAAGAACTAAGACAAGTTCTCCTCATTAATCAAGTTCTCCTTGCAAGACTCATAATCCAAAGGACAATCATAGAAGGTATATATGTCTAGAGTATTCAAAAGCTTTCCACGACTGTAAACTACATGATGATTTGAATACAATGTTGTGGAATGTGTTTCCTTGCGCTTTCTTTCATGAACCTAATCATTGTGTATCCGAGTTCAAAAAAATGAAATCATTAGTCATGAAAATGAACATGTTGATTGGAAGTGAGACCAAGAAGGAAAATCCTCTTCCAAGTTCAAAGACATTTTTGCCAAGAAATACTCACAAAAACTTTTGTGCTCATTATAATATAAGTGGGCAATGAATCGAAAAGTGTTGGAAGGTGCATCCACATCTTCATTCAAATAAGGAAAAATAGGTCATGAAATCACCTAAGAAAGGGGAGGTAGAATAATGTGAGAGGCACACCATAACCATCCCTGAAGTAGCTCCAGAAGAAAGAAAAATGCAGTAAGAAAACTCCCTATCCTGGTTGGGTAAGAAATGGTTGAACTATTTATCTAATTAAATACTACATTTATTTTGTATTTTACATGTCGCATATCCCCACAGCTAGGTATTTTGTAAAACTGATGTTGTGAATAAATCACTTATATGCAACTCTCTTATCTTTGGCATTTTATTTTATTTTGGCTTGTTGATAAGTGCATTTATATGGGAATTTGATCATCAAATTTATGAAATATTGTAAAAAGATGCATTTACTTCATGGATATCTATCTGCTACAATCATTTCAAGCACTCATCTACACAAGTATTTCTATTTGAAGCTCATTTGGGTTATTCCAAAGTCTCTTTTGTATTTTAGCTTTGGTAAAGATTTTGCAGTATATGGACAGGGTGATGTGGACAAATCCAATCATTTCATTGAATAATTGTAGCTAGTGCATCAAGGAGTACAAGAGCATCCTGGAAAAAGAAAATCCAAGTACAATGTGAGGCATGTCAAACATCAAGTTCATCACGATTTCCAAGAAAAATATCAAGTTTAGTTGTATATCAGCAAGGAAATACTTCAAGGTGAAGATTGTATCAACCTCCAATGGTTAATGATCATGAAGAGAATTTTCAAATTCCATATTTTCTCCTGAATAATTAGATGAGTTGTAGGGAGACTCAATTCTTAACAAAAGACTCAAGGCTTCACGAAGAGATAATTTGGAGTACCTATGAATGTGGCTTAAAAGTACCAATCCAAGTAAAGTAAGGTAGATTGAGATTGGGAAAGTGAGGAATCTATAATCTCACTTATTAGCTAAGTAAAAAAATAGAATTTTAGGGGTTTAAAAGTTCCAAGCGGGGAGGTATGGTCTAGTGGATCAAAATATGCTAAAAATTAAAGTGCTCAATATCTCTCGAAACTAGCACCAAATCATATATCTCGTCATTCTAATTCCAATGGTGCTTGAATCACCTCAGTTCAGCACCGTATGAAAAAGTTATCGCGTTCTAAAGTTTTTGGCAAACAACTAAAAAATCAAGTTACAAGGTTGATTGGACTATTGATTGAGAAGGCCATAAAGTGGCATCATGCTGATGTAAACAAGTGACTGTCTAGGTAAAATATGCAGTACGGGTCAATCACGTGATGCCACATGTCAACGTCGTATCGATTAAAGTGTCAAGTTTTGATTTGTTGGTTATTTCGATGTGGATAAATGAGGAGTCCCCACATGGCCCAATGAGAGAGTGCCACGTGGCCCTCATATATTGGAAAAAAAAAATATAAGGGGTCAACTGGTCTCAGCAAGGATCAAACCTTCGACCTCCCGCACAATAGTCCAATGCCTTATCGTTACGTCATGCCCACAGTTCTTGTTATTTATGAACGTCATTTATACTTAATGAAATTAATCAATGTATTTTGGAGGGGGGCGGGGGGGGTGGTTCAAGTGAACGGCCCAATTCGACCAGCCTAGCCCGAGGTCATTTCATACAACATGTGACCAATGCGGAGGGCGAGAACTTGGTCCATCCCCGAGCCTTATGACAATACATGTGATCATATTCAAAGGCGGGAGGGGTGGGGAGTAATCCCTTGGCCAAGTCCCATTAACCACAATACAACCACCAATGAGTCAGGCAGAACGGTGGATGTGTGGCACCCTACCCACACCTCAGAATGTGGCCACATGGAAAATAACTTGACAAGGGGTGGAGTGCCTGTGGGAGTGTGGCCTCTGGAGCACACCCTTGTCCTTATGGATTGTCACATGATCATGAAGAAGGGTAGAGTTTGGGCAACAGAGGCCAACTAATGGTCCTACAAATTTCCTTATCTATGGCAGAATCAGCACAAATCGTGAGAAAAAATTTCACTCGGCGGACTACCAAAAGGAGGAATTCACTACCCAGTTAGTCAGTTTTTGCCAATTTGCAAGATAGATAGCAGGAAAAGAAGCAAGGAGGTCTAACTTTGTCATTTTTCGTTCTTTTTGAGCCCAAGAAGAGCCTAGATAGGGGTTTTTGGGTGTTTTGCAATCAATGGATGTATTATTTTTATGATTTGAGCATTATATGTTAGACAAATTGCGGATCCAAATCCTTATATGTTGTAGGGAGAGACTGTGTTTAACCTTTTGAGGCCATGTGGAGACCGTTTTGAGTATGAAAGAGCCTAGAGAGGGGTTTTCCATCTTCCAGACACATCTGCAACAGTTATCTCTTCATTAGAGTAGCATTTTTTAGTCTATTCTCAGTATGTTTGTGGGAAAAGATCATTTCAACAATTCATTGTGACGTAGTTGGATTTGTGCTTTTTGATCTTAGAATGAGTACAAGGACCTGTTGCCACATTCAGTGAGAGAGTCCCTTTTCTTTTGTTGCTAGCATTTCTTTGCTAAAGGGAGTAAACTTGTGAGTGAGAGTTCTCTGAAGGAGAATGTTTCTTTGTAGGAGAAACAAGTGCCACTCTAGAAGGAGGTTTACTCTATGAGTCAAAGATTTGTAACATACTCCTTTTCTTTTTGAGATCAATAAAGTGGCCTAGCCATTAGAGCAAGGCCCGGAGACATAGCCCAAGAGGGGTGAACTCTATTATCACATGGTTGTTCATTTTTACCGTGTTAGATTACATATGATTTTGTTTCATCTTTAGGTTCATTTAAAGCTTGACTATTCATGAATAGTTACCATCTAAGTGACCTTTTAAAGACCTAAATTTATCTAACTTGCAAAGTGTCAGAGTACAATCAATTTTTATTTTTAAATCACTAGTGAAAACTTGCATGCAGTTATAAAGGGGCATCAACGATGTTGAATCTGGGATTTGAAGGATAATACTAGAGTTTACAAGGCCTAGGTAACAACATTTTTCATGTCTAACCCACTCTTTAAAATCACAAACCTCCCATAAATCATATGCTCATTAATGAGCTCAAAGAATTGTATGTCAGGCTCCTTTGAGAACATGGCTAATTTGCCCTGCAAGATCTAAACCATATAAGCTACTGAATGTTAATGCCATATGCAAAATGGTATGTCATACTCCATTGCAAATGCTACCACATGAAAGCATTTATAATAACATGACCTACGTAAGTGACCCCCAACCTAGGAGCGAGATATAAGCCATGCGGTTTTGCAGAGGTGACAAGTGTATGATGTGTTGTCTTTCTCAATGTCCGCCAACCAATTCTACACTCCTATCCTCATCATGTTAATCATACCTTTTGTCATTACAAGACTATTAAATAATACTCCCATTCCTTCTGTGATTTTCTTTTTAGAACGTGTATTTTTCCAAAAATAATTTACATATTCAATTTTTTTACTTAGATTATGAACAAAAAAAATAATTTTGTTTAGATTATGCACATAAATATGCAAGAATTGATTTAGGTTTCACGCCCCTATTTTGTAAAAAAGAAAAAGAAAAAATCATTTTTTTGAGTAGACAAATACAGTTTTTTTGAACTAAAAAAATCTCTCATAGCAATGGCTATGATCTTTGATTGTTAAAATAAAATCATAAACAATGTAAGAAAATAAGATATAAATGTCTCTTTACTTTATATATGAAAACACTTTTAAGGGTTATTAAGGGTTACATCATCCAATAAATATTTTATGAAAATATTAACTCTTATGCACTTGTTAAGTAGCAATATTTACATTAAATGGCTACCACTATTATTACTTGATTGAATCCTTTAATCAAACTCCGTGTGTGTAACACCAATTTTTATATAAAATATTATATACAACATTTATCTATTATTTAAAAAACAATTTGTTTAAAAAAACCATAAAAACAATTAAAAAACAAAAAACATTAATGGCACAAATCACAATATCATACACACTTAATCCAGATGGAAGACCCAAAAAGTCTAGTAAAGCCAACTATAAAAAAAAATAAATAATAAGAATATTGAATGATGGCCCCAAAGTACAAAACATGATATGTAAGAGTGGCACATATACACTATGATTGAGTTACTTAAAAGATGAGAATACAAGGTATGCAACACAAGTGAAAAATTGTTAAGATAAATAGGTGGTTTTGGTGATATTAACATAAAACCAATATAGATTTATCTTTATTCCAGATATATCAAGAATCTAGAACGATTAAATCGCTAAAGCTGTAAACATATTTTCAAGTGCAAAACATGAGGAAATGTTCACACCTCTAACAATTTGATTCCTCTCATTTATTGGTAAATCTCGATTTAATATGGATATATGTTAATTGTAAGCAAAACACTAATAAGATTTTTTGTTTATTTTTTAACACATGCCAACTCATATTCAAAAATAGAAAACATATATCCATATTAAACATTGAAAGAATTACAAATTTCTCTCATATCTTGAATTAGAAATAATTTATTTATAGAATAAGAGACGTCACATAGTGAAATATTGATTTATGACCTGCATTAAGCTTTTTTTATTAATGTTTTTAAAATACTATATATCAACTCTATATTAAAAAAAAAAAATCATGTCTCCCTCCTAGAAGAAAGTGAAAATATAAGAAAAAAATTAATTTAAATAGCTTGATATTGATCTATATAAAGTTGATATAAATTATGTTATTTAATATGGAAAATGAAATATTTTATTTCTAGTTGACACTAATTTTTTGTTAATAGTAAATGGACCTACTACTGTAAGACTCCTTAAGGCATGAGTACCCTCAAGAAATTACCTCAAAGTTTGGAGTTAGCTTTAGGTGATGGGGGCAATGTTGAATTATGGGATACCCTAGATAACAAATTATTTATTCTGCATTTTTAATTAACCCAAATTATCATGTGTTGAGCCTATAAACATTTAAACTTTTTTGTATCCTTATCTTATATAGTCTTTAACTTATAATACAAAATTTTATTTGAATATTAATACTTATCTCTATTACTAATTTTCAATTGAAATGATATTGTGACCAAAAATTATTGTGATCCAAAAATAAAATAATTTTAACTTCAAACAAATTTGAAATATCACAATTTTATCAAAATAACTTTAAGTAAAGTTTTATTTGTTTTATGGATATAATTAATTTTTTTAATCAATTTCCATTATTCATCTTTCTAATTTCATTTACCTCGAAATTCAATATTTTAAATATAAATTTTAGAAGTTTAATATTTTATGTGTTAATATAATTGATAAAGTTGTTTTTTTATGTGGCACAATTTAATTGGAGGTGGTCATATTGTAAAGTATTATGTAAAATATGTTATCTAAAATTCAAATTCTTTTTACTTAGTTTGTAAGTCATCTATTAGAGTTTATATAGTTTCACTTAAAAAATTTAGTGATAATAATTAAAATTAACTCGTATCATATAAAAACAAAAAACAAACTTAAAATCAAACCTATATCACTAAAATACAAATTTAACCCAATTTTCAATACCTATATTATTTAATATATAAACCAAATATATATATATATATAATTCAATGCATATCATTTAAATAAATGTATTTCGCTTTTACATGTGTGCAAGAAATATTGAATATGTAATTTGAAATATTACTTTGGTTATTGCATAAGGCAAAGATTGAATATTGAATATGTTCTTTGTAATATCACAATATTACTTGATTATATGCATAAGGCCAAAGATTGAGATTGTGAAAAAGCAACGACAATGACTAGTCAATCACAAATTGGCAGTGATTGGAAGATACAAACAAGATATACCTGCACGAATTGTGGATTAGATCTAAGAGATACATGTGGAAGATAGAGACAAGATATAATTGTGGATGAGATGCGATAGATATTTTATCAATCCTTTATGTTGGACCCACCAAACGAGATATACCTACATGAATTTTGGATAAGATCTGATCCTCTCATGTGGAGGAGATATACCCTATGAAATATTTATATGTTTTAATTTTATTGAAATGTGGAATTGAGTTAATGGTTAATCAGCGTGTTTATTTTAGAATAGAGTTTTTAGATATTTATTTTAATATTATCTATAATTATGAGATAAATGGTAAAAGATTAATTTTTATTTTAGGAATATTTTAATAATACAAATTAATAGTTGAAAATTATTTTTCAAAGTAGTTTTGTTATTTTATTTTTTAATTAAATTTATTAATTTAAATATATATCATATTAACAAGTGCTATTATGAAGTCAGTTATAGTTTTTTGGACATGTGTATTCATAAGCCATGAATATGTAAACAAAACTTGTTTATAAGTCAAGAATATCCATGTTAAAATGAGGTTAAATATTCATAATTAATATAATGTTCTACGTTTTTTTAATTTATATAGGTTGAGTTTATATTTTAATTCTTTTTATAATTATTATTACTTTAAAATAAATTTACAGTTTAGTTGATTTTTATGATTTTTTTGTTTTATTTTAGGAATATGATATGTATGATGTATTGTTCTGATGTTTATTGGCGTTTACTAACCATTTAGTTTATATGGTTGTACCAATATAATAATAATATTGTCGACAATGTCTTGGATAGATGGTGATTGGGTGCTCTGTTAAGGCACTCCTCGATGTGAAGTCATTGGTTCAATTCCCCACCCCAGTTGGGGTGTTATATTGGACATGATGAAGATATAGTCCTGCTAAGCATATAAAAAAAATATAATAACAATATTTTATTTTTAATGTTGAATTAAAGTTGATGAACATGTAAAAATGATAAATTTAAGGAAGAATATAATAATAGATTTAGATTCATTATATGTATGTGTATATGTAATATGTAAATATTTATGTTTAAATATTTTTATAACTATTTCAAAATATGAAATAATGATTTGGGGAGTGGAATTTTAAACATTTTAATATAGAGTTAGTTAAGAAGTAAGAGATATATAACATTTTAATGATAGTATTTTCTAGGTACAGTTTATTTTTTTGAGTTTTGTTGTTTTTATTAGACTTTAGTGATATAATTTTGGGTGAGATTGTGAATTTTCATTATTTAAATTGTATTTTTAATGGATAAATGGGTTCAGCACCCCAAAAAACTTCTAGAGCACTTGGATTGTGCAAATTGCACAACTCAAACTTATGATTCCAACAAATCCCTTAAAGACAATATACTCAAACAAATGCTAAAACCTAAAATTTTGTATTCATATATTTGTTGCTTTGAATTTTTTGTAATCCAAGCTTGCCTCAAAAGAAACCAAAACTTTGTTCACTTGGGGTAGCTCAATTGGCAATAGCTGTGGAAATGAAGTTTTACCAAACCAGAAGTCTTGGGTTCAAATGTTGTGCTATCCCCTTGATCGGGGTGAGAAGTTGGGCATGATGAAGATGTAGTCCTACCAAACTTAAAAAAAAAAAAAAAACAAAAAAAACAAAAAAAACAAAAACAAAACAAAAAAAAAAACAAAAACAAAACCAAAAAAAAAAAAAAAAAAAAAAAAAAAAACCAATTACTTTGAACCTTAAAATTCTCAAAAGGACACTAAATCTCACTATGCAATGTTGGTCCTAAATCAAATATGTCAATCTTTACCCTAATTTTACACCAACTTTATATAGAGATAAAGTAATTGAAAATAAAAATCATTTAATTTAAATTTTAGTATTAGGCAATTATAATATGTAATGCTTTCGCTATTTAATATAGAGTTGAAAGATGGAATGTAAAAATAATATTATTGATATTACATTATATGTAATTCATTGAATGTTTATTTGACAAGTTTAAAACAAAAATATATTAATAAAAAAATTACTTTATTATTAGTCATAAATAAAGTATTTCAATGTCTATATTAAACAAATTAGTCCCTACCATTCAAGTTAGAACAATGTATGGGAAAAATTACACAAAAAATTATAACCTACATTGGTCAATGATAAAAAAATAGTAATCTATAGGCAAATCAAATCTTATAGTCTTGCTTTGGCAGGAAGGAATAAATTGAGATGTGAAGTGGACTTTCTTAGGCAGAAAGATTTACATAAATTTTAGTGGGTAGTAACCACTTGTAAGTTAGTGCATTTATAATTGTACTCCTGCATAAGTGTTAAGGATGACATAAAATTCCTAGTAAGTATATTTATTTATATCTTATTTCTATCATTTTTTTATGCAAGGACTTGCTTAAATTTTGGTGGGAAGTAACCAAACAAATATCTAAAAATCATGTATGACTATTGCAACCATATGTATAAATTATAACATAAAATATGTGATTTAGTTATGTACATGGCATTATAGTATGTAAAATTTGTAATAAGACCTTCAAATTATGGTCCAATCAAATGTTTGGAAAATAATGTATATATGTGTGTGTGCGCGCGCGCGGAGAGATTGATTTCCAAGAATAAGTTCTTTTTAATTCATGGTATAAGGAAAATTTATAATTTTTTGATTGTTTAATATGAAGTTGAATATACTTATTTTTTAGAAAATAAATTTAAATACAAAAAAAGAAAAAAAAATTTTTTATGTAATACATATAAAAGAAAATATAGAAGTATTATCAGCATTAAAAAAAGTTAAATAAAATGAGTTATAGAGAGATATTTTATGAATATATTTAGATTTCCAATATGAATAAGGAGGCATGTATTTACATTTTAATATGTAGAAGATGAATCATGAATAAAATATTTCAAATTTAACTATTTGTATATTATAGAAAACAAGTAATAAATAAATAGATAAATAAATAAAAGTTTTAGTTAAAACATTTTATTATTGTTACTCATAACCAATATAGATCTATTTTAACTCTGGATCTACCAAGATCCAAAAGGAAGTAAATATTTCTTCATGTAAACATTTCTTTAAGTTTTACACTTAAAAAAAGATTTGCATCTTGAAAATTTGATTTCTTCTAAGTACTTGATAGATCCAATGAAATTAGATAGATATGTAATTTATTAGCATAAATGAAAAATTTTGATATTAAAAAACTAAAAAAATGGTATTTAAAATATTTGAACCTTAAACAAAACAAACTATAATTGAATTAAACCGACTGTTACTTTGTTTTGGTTTTCACAACGATGAACTGAACTGAACAAATAAATTTAATTTTAAATTATATTATTATATATATAATATATATATTAACTACTTGTCCTTTAACGGTACAATAAGTCAGAGATAGAGAAGATTCACTCTTTTGGGTTCATTCTTTGTTCCGGTGTATACTCTAAAAACTGCATATTTGGTGGTAGAGGAAGATTTAGAAGCTAATCTATCATGCAAGATCGTGAGCATCTCTTTGGTGCTTGATTGAAAATAAAATCGCTATGTGAGACAATCTATAGAAGAGGCAGAAAGAAAGCCTTAACAAGTGTATTCTCTATAGGAATGCAAAAGAATTTGTGGTTAGTTTGTTTCTATTATGTCCATTTTCATTGAATATTTAGATACAATAATACCATCTGCATTTTTTTATAGTTTATGGACACATATCAGTAATAGTTGCCTAATACTATGTATGGTTTTTTATATATGTTTTTTTAACGCAACAACACTTCTCATAGTGCATGTTTTTGAGAATGCATATAATGTATCTGTATATAATGCATCTAATATTTTTTTTTCCAAGGAAAAAAAAATAATCATTTTGTTATTATATAAGTTTTAATTATATAAACATTTTTCTTAATTAATTAATAATAAAGTTATAAATGAAAAATAATTAAACTTAACATATATAATTACAATTAAAATTAAATTTGGTAGGTTGATGGATACATTATTTAAGTTAACTACCCATCAATGTATATTTAAAAACTTTAATGAAAGGGCGTTAAAACTTGGGGATGTAACCACCTTATTATCAGGCAAGTTTTAGTTTCAAGATGCATTCATTTGGGAGTTGAATATTAATCGATTTATAATTGAATGTTTGAATGAAGGATAATCAATGTTGGTATGTAGTCATTTAACTAAGTTGAACTTGACACGAAAACATTCTCTCTCGATTACACTAATTGATGTATAATTATAATTAAAGGCTTAAATGAAAGAAAGTAAAGCATGAGAGCTATAACATTTTTATCATTTAAGTTTTGATTTTACGGACTAATATTTTTAGTTAATTATATTTTTTTTCCTTTGCAGTGACACTTTTAGCCGAGCCCACCTAAAGGGAACACACACTCGAGGGGACACACGCTCGACTAACTCTATTGATGGAGTTTGACCTTGATGGACCCGAGGAGGATTATTAGAGAAATTTTGAGATCTAAAATGGGCTTCCTAAGAAATATTATAAAATAATAGTAGAAATAATAAAATAAGATTATATTACATTATCAAATTTTAGAGAGAAAAAAGAAAAAACTATTTTTTCAACTCATATTGTCAACTTATCTCTCTACAGTTTTACTCAAATTTCAAGTGGAAACACTCATTGCAACAAAATTTGATTCTTCATCTAAGGAGTACTGATATTGCATACTTTTGATGGACCCTTCTACATGAAAAATGAGAAATACATGAAAAAACATGATTGTAATCACGTTTTTTCATGTATTTCTCATTTTCATGTAGTAGGGTCCATTGAATGTAATCACATTTTTTCATGTATTTCTCATTTTTCATGTAGAAGGGTTCATGGAAATTATGCAACATGTGTACTCCTTGGATGAGAAATAAAATATTTTATCCAACAAGTGCTCATGCTTGAAATTTGAGTAAAATTGTAGAGAGATAAGTTGAAAAAATAGATTTTTTGCTTTTTTATTTTTTAATATTTTTACCTTTTTACTCCAAAATGGTGAATCATCCCCCATGGTTGACATCATCATATTGAAACATATTTTTTCTTATAAAGTTTAATTTGATAGTACATTTTTGTTTTGAGAACCATTTTAGACCTTAAAGTTTCTCTAATGCAAACTTGTGCCTCATCATAGAGGGCCAATGACTTGGCATGGGGGGGCTTTGACCAACTGCGCTACCAATCAGGGCTGGTTGATTATTAATTATATCAATATGCATGTTTATTTTGGAATATAGCTTCTAGAATTTTAATTTCACTATCAATAATTATTAGGTGAATAGTAGGGATTCAATCTTCATAGAATATTCTAGAATATTCTTAGTAATATAAATATCATATGATATGTCTATTTTATATGAGCTTACAAGTAGTAGTAACTTGTTTGACTGGTTTTTTCAATTTTTAATTCGGGAACATTTTTTTTCATATTTTGGAACTTTGGGTTTTGGAAAGAGCTCTACAATGGCAAGAGATTGGGCAATCGTGACCTCTTAGGGGATCAAGCGATCATTAAATACAACTTTATTCCATGCAATCCATATACTCCAACAAGAAAGGTGTGGAATAACTTTGAAATCCTTTACCTCAATGTTATCACACCATTGGTGTTTGGCCTTGTATCTATAATTATTATTTAGATTATGTTTGTTTTGTAAGAATTATCTCAACCTTATAAGACTATGGAAGAGTCTTTTATGCTAGGCATAATGTTTATGGTTTTGGTATTCCTTCCAAGTTAGCTATTGTTTGTTATTCATCCTATTCAGTGTTGTGCTTGATGGCAACCCACTTGTAGCATAACAACTCACTTTTATATGATAACTAGATGAATCTACAGGAGAGATATCAAATGTGACAAAATGCAGGGCAGTTCAAAAGGAATCATGTTCAGAGGGAACAAAGTAATGGTACAAAAGAATAGGATGAAGGAACAAAGGACTATAGATCAAAATCAAGAAATTGAAGAAAGAGAATGGTTTAAGAAGTATACACTATTTCACATTGTCCAAGTAGCGTATACACGTGGGCTCACGAAACAGAGGAAGCATATACATATGCATGCACTTTCACAGAAGGAAAAACGCATATGGGATGGAAAATCAAGGTTTTGGTCCGAGGTATTGGTCTGAGGTTTATGATCCGAGGTTTTGGTCTAAGGTATTGGTCCTAGATTTTTAGTCATAGATTTTGGTCCGAGCTATTGGTCTAGGGTTTTTCTTCCAAGGTTTTGGTCCGAGGTATTGGTCTGAGATAATGGTCTGAGGTTTTTAGTCCGAGGTTTTGGTCCAAGGTATTGGTCCGAGGTTTTCGTCTGAGGTATTGGTCCATGGTTTTGGTCTGAGGTATTGACAAAGGATCTAAGTATATAAGGAGGAGAACATCAAAGGGCTAAGTGCACAAGTAATGAATATTTTATGAAGTGTTAGATCGAAAGAAAATATGCATGTTATGGGTTTTTCATGATTTTTTTAATCTATACTAAGTATGAACATGAGTGTTTGATGATGGATGAGATATAATGATGTATAATGATCATAATGACTTATCATTGTGTGATTTGATAATGGATAGGCTAGATCTGATTGCTAACACATGTTTTATCCTTTATATGTGATGATCCAGGTATGTCTAAAGTTTGGAATTGCAGTGAAGTTAGAAGTGAGTATTTGCATATCTATATGCTGGTTCGATTTGGTGAAGGTGTGTATATATGCTAGTTTAGTGCTTCGAAGTCTCGTATGCAAAAGAAAATCTTGATGTTTAGAGATGACTGGTCTATCATATCAGTGTTGTTGTTTTACTCCTAATTTTTAATGATTTCTTCATTAGATCTAAAATTAAAGTTGATTGTATACGTGGATTGAGTCTGGTTGATTGATTGATTGAGAAATAAGGGTGATCCTTGTTTCTATCTATTTAGAACTCTGTAATATGATAGTAGATCTTTAGAATATCACTGATTGGTCTAGTGTATAAAATTTGTGATAGGTTAACCCAATAATGCAATATAAATCAAATCAGAATACTATAACCTACTTCTACTATCAATTTGTGGAAGCTTAAAGATCAAGTTGAAAAATATAACCAGAAGAAGAAGAATCAATGGCACAATACACATGAAAATACTTTCGAGAAAGTCACAGATAAAAACCCCACACTATTGTATTATCATACATGGTGGAAATACATAGGAATTATACAAAGCCTTACCTCTCATAGCTAGCCAGCCCTCAGTACAATCCCCACAGATGCTCACAAGAAATCTTGGCTTCCTTTTAGCATTTCTCTTTGCCCTCCAAGCTCTTATTTCCTTGTGCTATTCCTTGTGAATGATTTGCCTATTACCAAGTGGAAAAACAACCCTTCAAAACTATGCAATCCTCAAGGATGAATCCTTGACTGCATGCATGAGTTTTCTCCATGAGAAAACACATGAAAATGATAGTACATTGTCCTTGAACATTAATCTCAACTGCGTCTTTCTTAGAATATACATGCATGATTTTCTGATGAGGGAATCTTCAGTTAACTAGAGTAGCACTAGTTGAGTGCATTAATGCATCAACTGACTATTAACTCACTATTGGTTCCTCAAATAGTTTGGAACTAATTTAATTGGAGTTAACTCAATAAATTGAGTTAACTAATTAAAACTCAAATATAACTCAATCTTATCTCCTTAATTTAAGGGATAACTCTTGCATGACTTCAGAAAGACTTCTAACTTGAATTTCTCCAGCTAATTAATTTAAAATAAACTAATTAATTAATTCCAAGTAGATGTTAAGACTAAATTCAATTTCAATTCACAATTTGATTCAAGGACAAATTAAACTGGAATATTCTTGTCGCCATATTTCAACACTCCCTCTCAACAAGAAAGGGATTATATGACACCCCGATCCTGTCTCTATGGAACTTGAATTTACACTTTGACAATGCCTTTGACAAAATGTCAGCATCTTGCTCCTCTATCGAAATATACTGCAATAACATGATCCTCCTCACTACTTGTGAAAAGCCACAGGAAACAAATATTGTCTTTTGCTTCTCCATACTACCATCAACAGTTTGCTTTACCTTGTAAAGCCAACGGGAACTCACAACTAACTTGTTCTCTAGTCTCGGAACCATGTCCCAAACACTGTTATGAACTATGGAGTCATACTCCTCCACCATAGCATCAACCCAAATCAGCTACTACACTGCTTCCTCAAAGGAAGATGGCTTGGTCTCAACACATTCCCTAGCAAGGGCCATGTATCTAGTGTACCTCTCAGGTGACCTCCTCTGTTTGTGTTGAGAAGATGGTGCTCCCACATTCTCTCTCGCATCCTCCAACAATCTATCAACTTCTCTTGTGCGCTTCTGTCCATCTCTGGAAGACTCTACTTCAGTGGATGTATCCACTCCTGGAACCTCTACATTCGGCTTCTCCGCATCAGTCTGAGGTTCCTCCTCCTTAGGAACCAACAGTTCCTCCACAACCTGTAGTTGGAGCTCCCTCTCAAGGGAAACTCGCATGGCCTTTTTCTCATCTAACTTGAGATCTCTACAAACCACTGTCCTCTGACTGGTCAGAAAGGACACCCAATAGTTGTGAGGTGTATCAGTGTACCCCATAAATATCCCCAACTTTTTTGTCGACTCAATTTTCTTCAATGCATCCTTTGTCACATGAAAATATATACGATGAGCCAAAGATCCTGAAATGACCCACATCTGGTCTCTTACCAGAGAAAGCTTCCTCTGGTGTCTTCATCCCAAGTATGCGATGCGGGCTTCTATTCTGCAAATAGACCATTGTGTTGCATGCCTCAGCCCACAAGGGAAGTGGTAAGCCTTGGTCATGCAACATTGCCCATGTTTCCCCTACAATAGTTATGTTCTTCCTCTTCACCACCCCATTCTGCTATGGGTTATGAGGTGTCGTCAACTATTGTTTAATTCCTTCTGCTGCACAGAAGTCGTTAAACTCTTGAGAGACATATTCTCCACCGTTGTCACTTCTCAAGGCCTTGATCTTCTTCCCTGACTCTTTCTCGACCAAAGCTTTGAACTCACAAAACTTTGTGAAAGTTTGGTCCTTCTTTTGCATGAAATAAATCCAACATTTATGAGAATAGTCATCAATGAAATTCACATAATACCTTTGCTTCCCTATGGATGTCGTCGAGAATGGTCCACACAAATTAGTATGAACTCACTCTAAGATAACCTCTACTCAACTGTCTCGATCATTGATGGAAGAATTGGTGTACTTTCCCAAGGTACAACCTTTGCATGTGTCAACTTGCTCAAGTTTACCTTTAGGAAGTCTTGTAGATATCTACTGCATTATCTTCAAAGCCCCATGATTCAAATGGCCCAACTACCTGTACGACAACTCACTAATGTCTTGGCTTTGCACCAATTCTACTTTTGTACTCAATTCGACACAATCATCTACCTCTACTTTATAGAGACTCTTCACCCAAATCCCTATCCTCTTTGTCTAACACATGGCTATGTGTCTTAGGAATGTCTTTCCTTTACTGAAGACAACATCGTAGCCTTTGTCTTCCAACATTGCGACCGATACTAAGTTCCTCTTCAGTCCAAGAACATACATCACATCTGTCAAGGTGAGAAGAGCTCCATGCTTCCTCTGAAAAGCAACTGTGCCCACTCCTGAAACACTATAGCTTTCATCGTCACCCATCTCTATGTGCATCTTGAGGTCTTTCTCCTCCAAGGCACTAAATAATTTTTTATCATCGGTCATGTGGAATGAGGCTCCACTGTCAAGATACCAAACACAACCCATCATCGATGACACCATGCATGCGATGAGGGTAAAGTCCATTTCGAACTGAGAGGATAATGCCTCACCTTCCGATCCTTCCGAGGACCCCTTCTTGGACTTATTCGATGGGAAATTAGTCGCATAATGTCCCATCTTGTGACAATTAGAGCATCTTACTTTAGACATATCACCCTTCTTCCCTCCATGAGAAGAATTCATTTTGAAATGGGAAACCTTCCCCTTCCCTTTCATTTCCTTACTTGCTAAGGCCATATTTCCTTCATCATCATTCTTGGATGAAGAACCATCTCGTGTGCTCCTCCTAATCTCCTCCTGCATAAGATCTGACCATAATAGTTCCCAATTTGGCAGTTTCTCCCTTCCATTCACAAACTCCTGGTAGCTATTCCAACTCTTTGGAAGGCCAAGGAGAGTGAGGCTCACCATATCATCATCGGCAACAGTTATTCCCACACTGCCAAGCTCATCTCTATAGGTGGTGAGCTTGTTCAGATATCTGGAAATAGTATTTCCCTTCTCCATCTTGATTTTTCGAAGCTTATCCTTGAGTGCTAATTTCATCTGGTCGCTATTGTTCTGGTAGAGTTCCTATAATGTCTTTCACATTGAAAATGGAGTATCCTTCCCATGGAGACTCGAGACAATATGGTTTCAAAATCCCTCAAGGATGATCTGTCTCACCTTCACCACACAATTCTTCCACTCAGCCAACTCTTGTGCATTAGTTGAAGTTGGCTTAGGGATTTCTTGATCAATGAATTCCTTCAAGCCATTGTCTTCTAATATAGCCTCCATTCTATCTTCCCAGGCTATGTAATTTGAGCTACCTTCCAAGGGATACTCGAGTCTCAAGCCATAGGATGCCATTGCCCAACCTTGAAGTATGATATGAATTCGATTTGCACCTGCAACCCCGAACTTCAAACTTCGAATTCTCTTCTCAGTATATTGCTAAAGACTCTGATATCATGTAGAAAATCTGTGCTAGGTTAACTCAATAATGCAATATAAATCAAAGTAGAATACTATAACCCACTTCTACTATCAATTTGTGGAAGCTTAAATATCGAGCTGGACAATATAACAAGAAGAAGAAGAATCAATGGCACAATACACATGAAAATACTTTGGGGAAAGTCTAAGATACAAACCCCACATTATTGTATTATCATACATGGTGGAAATACATAAGAATTATACAAATCCTTAGCTCTCACAGCTAGCCAGCCCTTAGTACAATCCTCACATATGATCACAGGCAATCTTGGCTTCTCTTCAACCTTCTTCTCTACCCTCCAAGCTCCTATTTCCTTGCACTGTTCCTTGAGGATGATTTTCCTATTACCAAGTGGAAAAAAAAGCCTTCAAAACTGTACAATCCTCAAGGATGAATCCTTGACTGCATGAATGAGTTTTCTCCATGAGAAAACACATGCAACTGATAGTACACTGTCCTTGAATATTAATCTCAATTGGGCCTTTCTCAGAATAGCCATGCATGAGTTTCTGATGAGGGAATCTTTAGTTAACTGGAGTAGCAGTAGTTTAGTGCATTAATGCATCAACTAACTGTTAACTCACTATTAGTTCCTCAAACATATTGGAACTAATTTAACTGGACTTAACTCTGTAAACTGAGTTAACTAATTACAACTCAAATATAACTCAATCCTATCTCCTTAATTTAAGGGATAACTCTTGTATGACCTCAAAAAGACTTCTAACTTGAATTTCTCCAACTAATTAATTTAAAATTAATTAATTAATTAATTCCAAGTAGCTGTTAAGACTAAATTCGATTTTAATTCACAATTTAATTCAAGGACAAATTAAATTGGAATATTCTTGTTGCCATATTTCAACATACCGTTTGTGGTTCAGAGATTTTATGATTCAATATCTTTAGAGGTATACGCATGTTGGGCTAAAGGAAGTAGTGTATACATATAGGTTGCCTTCATTGAAGAGGTGTATACATTCTGACACATGACTTTTGAGGTTACAGTTACTTCTGCTTGTTGATGCAGTGTTTTAGGTTCAGATTTTTGTACTGGTTATAGTGATCTATCTATTCCAGTTGATTGGTTGAATTTGATTAAGTTTGAATGAATGGTTCATTCAGTTGTGTCAAAGGTTCAATGATTTTTTGATTCAGTATATCATAGTTTCAGTGATTGTTTAATTCAGTATGTTAGAGGTTTCAGTGATTGATTGATTCAGTTATGGTTGATTCAGAGATTTATGATTGAGTTTCATTTATATCAGATATTGATGATTGAGTTTCACTGATTGGTTGATGTAGATGTATTTGATGGATGTATTGCAGCGTTGATTGATTTTGAGCTTCATTGTTACTAATGGCTCCAGTGTGAAAATTTGATGAAATGTGGCCTACATATAGTGTTGTTACGTACTAGGAGTATCCAGTCTGAAAATTATGAAACGTGGTCCCTGGAGGATACTGAGGGTTGTAGCCTTTAGTGAGGAAGTCGAAGCATTCTACCCGTAGTTGCCAGTGATTTGATCAGGGGTGGAGCTCCCTTCTAGTAGCAACTGGAGAGCGAGTGAAGGTTGTAGCCTTTTGTAAGTCAACACATATGTACTAGTAAAAATATCGACTAGTACAAAATCTAGGGGGTTGTAGCTCCCTTCCAGTAGAAGCTGGAGAATGGGAGAAGGTTGTATCCATATGTAGGTGGGTGCCTATGTATTGATATGAGTCTGCACCAGTACAAGGTTGTAAATAGATTATTCTTTATATTAAAAGAAGGCAAAGACAACAACAGTAGTTTTTTTTCTCCTGCATTGGATTTCCACATTAAATCTTGGTGTTCATGTGTGTTGCTTATGTGTGATGGTTTATTCTATTCTTACTACACATGGTTACTGTTTAATTTTTAATAAAGTATTGATGCACTGATTAAAGATCAACATATGATGAGTTAACTGAATCATAAGTTCACTGAATATATTGTTAGAAAAATACTATATATCACAGATAAATGCAAGACATATAATATGTGGAAAAGCACAAACACATAAAACCAGAGAGACACATATATACATGGTTCACCTAGTTTGGGCTACATCCACCCCAAACATCCAGTCCTTCCTTTCTATTATCCAGCAAAATGAAGAGACACAACCTATAGCAGATCCGTTGTAATATCCTCTATTGTTTCTAACAACCTCACCTCTCTATTTATCTCTCTAAGAATACACATGTATTCCATAGCCTCAATACAATACCCTCATATGAAGAGAGGGGTTGCCTTCTAGGGAAAAAAAACCCTAAACTAAACATAAATTCTACCGTCAGATTATCTGCCTAATGAACGACCTAGATTGACTAGAAATTACTATTCTTTTACAAGGCAATTTTACATCTATTTTTAGCTTTGGGGGCATTGCCCCCGAAACCCCCATCGGGGGACCGCTGGCCCCACGGACCCCATAGCTGAGGGGGATGGCCCCCCACAAACCCCTGCGGGGGGAGAAAGTCCCCCCCACACCCCCCCGCATGGAGTGGTGTACAATCTTCCTGGGGCATACATCTAGCTGAAACAAAGACCTTTAAATTAGGATTATAATCATGCTCCACGGCCAACATATACGCTAGTTTCCTTAAGAAGAGTTGTGTGCACATGCGAGTTCCCTTCACTGAAGTAGCATATATAAATCTAATTATGGAAATGAACAATTTATTGATTTGTAAATACTGATTCCCCCTCCCCCCCCCCACACCCCCACCCCCCCTCTCAGTATTATTTCCAACAATTGGTATCAGAGCAGGTCCTTTGGCATAACCTTGATCGCTTGAAGGAGATCCGTAGTAACGATGGGAAAGAAGCAAAAGAAGAAAGCACCACAAAAGAAGAAGACATCTCAAGGGAACTGTGATAGTGGGAGAGACAATTGGCCATTGTGTGGAAGCAACTCTTCGCTTTCAAAATCACCTCAGAATGAAGATGAACAAGAAAAAGAATTATCAGGTGTGAATTTGTTGTCCTCTGGTGATACATTTCTTTGTTCAGTTGAAGATAATGAATGTGACGGTGAAACAACTGAATATACTCTTATGGGTGGAAGATAAAGAAATCAAATAAAGGCAGAATTTAAAAATCTCACGAAGACAATTAGAGATCAAAAAGATCTAATTGATAAAAGAGAATGTGCCTACAAAGAAGAAGTTACCAGATTAAAAGCTCAGTTGGAGGAAGGAAACAAAGTAAGGAAGCAGTACAAAGAAAAGTCGGATCAATGCAAAGGCTGCAAAGTGAAGTGACATCATTGAGAAATGAAGTGAATGAAAAGGATACAACAACCATGGAACTTATAGAAAGAACTAGCTATTATGAAGGTCTTCAAGCTGCAGTCATTTCTCTAAAAGAAGATCTCAAAAACTCAAATAAGCAAAATGAAGAACTACTCCAAGCATTTCAAGAACAAGAAAATGAAGTTCTCAAACTAAGGAAACAAGTGGAAGAAGGAAGAAAAGCTAAAGAAATCATGAAGAAGAAATATCTTGAAAAGAAAGAGCAATATTAGGTTGAGGTAAATATCCTAGAAGGTAAATTAGAATAAAAGGATAAACTTTTACGATTTCAAGATATTACTAAAATTTTGGATGATATTATTAGTAGTCAAAGGTCTCTTGCCATCAAATTTGGTCTTGGTTTTCATGAAACTATTAAAGGTGAATCTAGCTCACAAACTAAAGAAAGGAACTCTTGTGCAAAATCTGAAATTCTCAACAAGCAGATAAGAGGTCAACCCCATCAACAACCAAGGAAATAAAGTCTTCAAAGGATATCATTTACTCCTAACTATGAAAGTGTTAATCAGTTCTTTCCTGTGATGAATAATGTTGAATGTTTTATATGTCATGATTTTGGACATGTTGCAGCCAAATGCAGAAGTAGAATGGTTCAAGCTAATAACAGTCACATAGAAAGATCATCAACTTCCAGGTACTTTAAGGGATATTGTTTTTCTTGCAATATGTTTGGTCACAAATCCATTAAACTCTATAGAGGGAATATGAAACATATAAGATGTTATGCTTGTAACAAGCTTGGGCTATATAGAAAAAGAATGCAAGAGAAAATTTTAGCCAACATACCAAAAGGAGCAAACATCATCACACTCCAAGGTATGGAAGACGAAGGAAGTACAGCCAGAAATATGTGGCATAGCTTAGTATACAGACAAAACAGACTCAAGAGGAACTGAAAGTATGAAATTTCAATGTTCTAATTCTCATACGCAGTTATCATGAAGACAAGTCATGTATATACGAGTTCAAAGTTGCACAATCGTGTATATGTTGGTTTGATGAAGAAGCAGCGGGACAGACTCAGAAAAATGATCTAATATGGTTCAGACAATTATCAATTATCTTTTTTGTCTTGATGATTGATGACTATAGTCTGTGGATGTTACTTAGATATTTTGACCATCATAAGTTGTTGATGACTTGATGTATAACTAGTTGATAATGACGCCTTGATGATCCTTACTGATATATGCAATGATCAAATCTGACAGTGAACAATTGGCATAGGTTAAGGGGGAGAATATGTTATACTTCTAATAATGCACTGTTGGCATTATTTTTAGAAGTCTTTGGTACTTACGTTTTTGAAGTTTTTAAATGATACATCATGCAATGCTAGAGTCATGAGTTTCCTATGATGAAATATCAGATTTCTTGAGCCACATAGTTGTTATTTAAATCATATTTATGGATGATTATGGATGACCCTTTTGATGATGCATACAACACATGTGGTATGTTTCATACATGGCGATCTTCATAAGGGAAAGGAGAAGAACAAATCTTGAGTAAACAACTTCATTATTTGATAAGTATCATTTCTTTTATGCTGCTATCATCATGCCTTCAAAGATGCATAAACTTCATATGGTGCAGGATTCCTATAGTTCTTGGCTCTCGCATGGTTAAGGATTACTGATGTTGATGGTATCAAGAAAACTTTACAAGTGACTATGAGCTCATATTTTGCTTGATACATATTGATGTCTATTTGATGGATACACATTATGTTGGATACATGGATGATTACTTAAGTTGCATACTAATAAATATTGTTGGTTGGCCAAGCGAATTGTGTTATTGAACATCTCATGAAGACATGGATATTCAAAGACATGGCTTACTTAGCCACATAATGATGAATTATTACATTATAATGATAGATTTGACACTCACATATGTTGATTATCATGGTTGGTTCTTATCAGATGTGGGATGTTCCCTAGTGATGATACATGGTTGATATATTGAGGTTTCTTTTGGAAATATCATGCAATTCTTGATCATCATGTTATGATCATAGATGATGCCTATGGTGTTTTCACATACATATGATATGATGTGAATGATTTTGTGTTACTGCTTGGAGATATGACATATGCTTAGTTGATTCATGGAAGGTTATGATAAGGCTCTTTCTATAAAGGAAACAAAGCAAGTTGGTCTTGATGAGATCAAAAAGATAAGTTGATATCTGTATGTGGCATACTTTGTCATAGGTTGATGATATTCACATTGTCATATCTTACGAATTGATGATGGACATATACAGTTTGCTAGTTTGGATGTTACTAACAAATGCTTATGGTGTAGATCATATATAATGTACGATAGTTGTTGATGACTATCATGGTCCTGTTTAGATCTTTGGTCTTTGTTATAAATTTCATATATATATTTCGATGTAAAGGTCATATAAAAGCCCATCATGTAATAATATGCCTTTGTCTTTCATAGTCTTTTAATGAGTCCTTTTTGGTCATATGATGTAATTTGTACCCCCACTATGCATGGGAAGGATGATTTAATAATTGCTATATTTCAATCATGTATAAAGAATTGGTATATCCCCACTCGGTTGGGTAGATGAGTCAAATTTGGTATATCCCTACTTGGTTGGGAGATTGATGTATGTATGGGTGATTGGTGATAGGAAGGTCATACTCACATAGTTGAGTTATAGAGTCATGCTATTCTTTTGGAATATATTTTTGTAGATTCTGCATGTGCTCAGGGGGAGCATGGACGGTTTAGTGCATCTCAGCATGTACAAAGGGGTATTTTAATCAAAGAATTCAGCATGTTCCTAGGGGAGCATGATCAATGTTCATATTTAGTTGTTCAGATATGGAAGTATTCATTTTGGTCAGCCATTTGCCCTTGATATCAAAAGGAAAGAATATCTTGGTTTGCCCTTTGCCCTTGATGTCAAAGGGGGAGAGTATATTGGTGTTGCTTGATACATCTAATAGGTTCTATAGCTTGAATTAATCAACACCAATATGGTTGCCATCAAGTCCAAAGGGGGATATTGTTGGCATTATGATGCATGTGTTGTACTTGATGGAAACCCACTTGTAGCAAAACAACTCAATTGTATATGGTAACTAGATGAATCTATGTAACTAGATGAATCTATAGGAGAGATATCAGATGTGACAGAATGCATGGATTTTTTTTTATAGATGTGACAAAATGGAGGGCAGTTCAAAGGAATCATATTCAGAGGGAACAAAGTAATGGTACAAAATAATAGGATGAAGGAACAAAGGACTACATATCAGAATCAAGAAATTGAAGAAAGAGAATGGTTTAAGAAGTATGTGTTGGTTCACCTTGTCTCATTAGTGTATACATGTGGGCTCATGAGACAGAAGAAGCATATACATACGCGCCTACTTTCACAGAAGGAAACATGTGTATGGGATGGAAAATCAAGGTTTTGGTCCGAGGTATTGGTCTGAGGTTTTTGGTCCGAGGTATTAGTCTGAGGTATTGGTTTGAGGTTTTTGGCCTGAGGTTTTGGTCCGAGGTATTGGTCCGATATTTTTGGGCCGAGATTTTGGTCCAGGATTTTGGTTGGAGGTATTCGTCTGAGATTTTGGTCGAAGGTTTTTGGTCCAAGGTATTGGTTCGAGGTTTTGGTCCGAGCTATTGACAAAGGATCCAAGTATATAAGGAGGAGAAGGTCAAAGGGCTAAGTGCACAAGTAATGAATATCTTATGAAGTGTTATATCAAAATAAAATATGCATGTTATGGGTTTTTGATGCTTTATTTGATCTAGACTAAGTATGCACCTGAGTGTTTGATGATGGTTGAGATATAATGATGGATCAAGATCATAATGACTTATCATTTTCTGCTCTGATAATGGATAAGCTAGATCTGATTGCTAACACACATTTTATCCTTTATATGTGATGATCTGCGTATGTCTGAAGTCTGGAATTGCAGTGAAGTTATAAGTAAGCATTTGCAGATCTATACATTGGTTCGATTTGGTGAATATGCATATACAAACTGGTTTAGCTCTTCCAAGTAGCATATGCAAAATAAAAGCTTGATGTTTAGGGATGACTGATCTATTAGATCAGTGTTGTTGTTTTATTGTTGTTTTCCAATGATGTCTTCATTAGATCTGAAAGTAAGGTTGATTGTATAAGGAGATTGAGTCTGGTTGATTGATTGATTGAGAAAGAAGGGTGATCCTTGTTTCTATCTATTTATAACTTTGTAATGTGATAGTAGATATTCAGGATGTCACTACTTGGTACAGATTCTGGTTCAGAGATTTTATGATTCAGTATCTTTAGGGGTATACGCAAGTTGGGCTAAAGGAAGTAGCATATATATGCAGGTTGGTTTCATTAAAGAGGTGTATACATTCTGACACATGACTTTTGAGGTTATAGCTGGTTCTTCTTGTTGATCCAGTATTCTGGGTTTAGATTTGTGTACTAGTTACTGATTAGGAGCTCAAGACCAAGTGTCGAAAAATGATCAAAAATGAAAGTGCTCATAATTGGTTTTAACCTGAACAACCGGATAGATCTCATCCTTTTGATTTTGGCACCATGAATGGTTCAAAAAATGGTCTCCATATGCAAAAGTTATGTCAAATTTAAAGTCACCCAATAACCCTTAATTTTTTAATTTTTTTCAAAAAAAATTAAAATAGAATATTCCTTAGAATATTCCTAGAATATTCCATCTAGGAAACCAATGAAGGGGTGCCACGTGGCAAGCCCAGAGACTGCCATGTGGCCCCACGGTGGCAACAGTATTAGGCATATAAAATTGTTATGGTGGAGCAGGGGGTTGAACCAACGACCTCTCGAATACAAATGTAGCGGCTTACGAACCGACCAGGTGGTGGAACTTGATAGGCTTTTCGAAAAGGTTACATTTAATGTTTGAAATGGTGCTAGGTGGGCCACAAAGGGGGCCAGCCCTTGCTCCACAAGACCAGGACCCAAGAACCTACGACTAACACCTAACTCAGTGGTAAATATTAATAGTTATGGCAATGGTCACACGTAACGATGAGAATTCTAGTTGAGCTAACCGTTCAACAAACTATTGGCACGAAATTCAATGCCACAAACAATGCCTATTAGAATAGGTCACATGCGCGAGTTAGACTACTAGTTAGCTCTGGCAGTCACGATTTAGTTAGCGGTATTTCTAGAAGTGGTGCCAATTTTGGCGGCCCCGCCAACTTTGGTAAGCCTATCTGGGCCTTCAATAAAGTTAGTTGGAGTAAACTAGGGGCCAGACAAGCAGTGGAGTAAATGAGCCATAACTTTGGCTAGGAAAGGATTTTTGAGACGATTTTCTTTTTTTCTTTTGGGTCTCTTCGACCTTTTGGAGCCATTGGCCTAGGTTTCAAAGCGAACAAAGGTCATCTTTAGGTGCTCTTGATCAGGAAAGTTCCAGGAGCCACTAGGTCTTGTTCAGTGTTGGAGCTGCATTGGGTTGTGTGCAACCATTGGAGGTGAAACAAAAGCCTATTTCTACTGCAATGAACCTTCTAAATAGAATGAAGGTGTTTTCAAAACCATTTGGAGACTTCTAAAGGTAGAGATGCTGAAGGGAAGTTTCAGGCAGCCGAGAGCCATCCATGAAGGAAGGCCTAGATCAGGGATGCAGTGCTCATTTTGAGCAAACAAATAGTCATTTGTTGATGTCAGATATGTGATAGAGACATTAGAAAACGTTTCAAAGACATTTGAAGCATTCTGAAGGAGTTTGTTCCATTAAGAAGCTCAGGGAAGCGTAGTGCACCTGTTGAAGGAATCAAGTCCAAGGGAGCCTAAATCTGCCTTAACAAAGAGGAAAGGCATGACATGGATGTATATGATTTTTCTAAGCCCATAGGTTTAGTTGGTAACCTTCTAGAGTTGAGTGTGGAACTTGTAAACTAATTCAAGCCATAATCCCAAAGAGCCAAGTCAAATTGACTAGAGCTCACAGGAGACGTAGCCCACAAGATCGAGTTGAACTCCTTATTAAATTTGATATTATGTGTGATGTTTATTTGCTACCTTATATGTTTGATATATTTGATTAATATCAGCTGAAACAAATCAAGTTAAAACACATAAACAGAAGAAAAGACATACACCTCTTTCAAGCTAAAATTCCGCATAATGTCACGTTCAAGCAAGGTCTTTTTTAATTAAATATGAGTGTTTACTTCTATTATTTCTTTAGGCAGAGTTTGTAGAGGGCCAGGTAGCTTCTGGATCTTGTCCTATCTTTAGAGGTGACATAGCCAGTAAATGCCCCTAAGTCTTGGAGAATACAAAAAGGAATAGAAGATATTTTCCTTACCCCAAGGGACCTCAAAACCACAACAAGATTTTCACTTGAGTTGGTTTTTTGTTCGCTACTTGAACAAGATTTTCACTTGATTTGTGTCTTGTTGGTTACTTGAATATGTGATGGATATAATGACATTTGGGTGAAAATCCTTGGTCATTTGTTTTGAAAATATTTAAGAACATTGTGAAGTTAATTTATTCATTGACATCATAATGACAACTTCTATAAGTGAAGTTTCATCCTTCACAAGGTTCTTTGATGAGGATATGAAACATGAATTCCTTATATTGAAGGATATGGTGCAGATCCTGTTTGAGGATAGAAGAGAAAGCACGAAGCTTCGTGAGAAATTGTTAACCATGAAGCAGGAGAAGGAAGAAATTCTTCAAAGCTTGCATGATATGAAGTTGCAGCTTCATCAAGCCCAAGAGGCTTTGACCAAGAACATGCGTGAGAAAGAGGTAATCCATTCTGATTTGTCTTCAGTTTCCTCTTTAGAAAGATGTGTTGGATCTTTCAAAAATCATAAAAGGGGAGTAGGATCCAAGTTAATGATTAAGATGGGTTATGGAGGCAAAGGATTAGTAAAGCATGCACAAGGCATGATTGAACCACTTTCTATTGAGGAACAACTCAAGAATCTTGGACTTGGTTATGTGTAATCTAATGGCGAAGACTTAAAATCCATGAAGGCATGCGAGGCTAATTCAAAGAGAACTTTTGTTCCAAGTTCAATGAGACAAATATGTCAGATTTGTTTCAAATATGATTGCCATTGCTTTAAGCCTTTGTTCCAACAAGAAGATGGTAGACATGCATCTTATGGCAAGCATGCAATTTTAGGCAGTTTTCAAGACAAGAAAGATGATGTTATTTTGCAATTGAAAACTGGAGCCTCTACTAGTTCATCTCCTCATGGAGGCAAAAAGGATGAACATGCAAAGTAGCACAAGAGGTATACATCTCCTCATGATCAATTTGATTGTGTTTCTGTAAGGCATGAAAAATTTACATTCTTTAATGGAAGAAAGCTTTCTTGTACATATTGTGGTCAATTTAACCATCATGTTTCGAGATATTGGATGAGGAAGAAAGTACACAGGAAACAGATGAAACAAAGACTACCTTCAAAGAAGGTGCATAAGCTTTGCACTTTTTGCCAAAGAAGGGACATGTTGTCTCTCATTGTTGGAATTTACATCCAACTCGTCATCCCACACACATCCAGCAAGAGGAAAAGAAGATTGGCAAAGATGGAACCACAGATTCCATTATTGATGTGGAATAGGAAGTTTCACATGCAAAAAAGTTGCAGCAGCAAAAGTCACCATGGAAGTGGCTTGGTGAGAAGTGGATGGAATTCTTGACATAGTAAGACGTACTCCTCTTGTACATATGTAAATTTCGGATGTATGCATATATTCTATGCTATAATATCTTGTTTGTTTTGAGCCACCTTAGATCATTGATTATGGTAGCGTTGTTCAGTTTCATTCTGTAATTTTCTCGCCAGAAAATTTTTGTGTGAGTGCAAGAAATATAGTTGTGGACAAGAGGATAAGCACATTCAAGAAGGGAAATGTCAATTTCTTTCCATTTGTGGTTCAAAGTCATTTTCCATGCAAAGAAAATGTTAGAATGGTTGAAGAGAAGAGGATATTCATTCTCTCAATGTCTGTGCTACATTTCAGGTCAGCATTTCAGTAAGCTTTTGGGGACCAAAATCCTCTCATTTGGGAGGTGTGATCAGGAGCTCAAGACCAAATGTTGAAAAATGCTGAAAAATAAAAGTGATCAGAACTAGTTCGAACTTGAACGACCGGATAGATCACATCCTCCTGATTATGGTGCCATGAATAGTTCGAAAAATGGTCTCCGTATGCAGAACTTATGTCAAATTGAAAATCGCCAAATAACCCTTAATTTTTTTTTTTCAAAAAAATTTAAAATAGAATATTCTAGAGAATATTCCATAGAATATTCCACAAAATATTCTCAAAATGTTATATCTGGGCAACCAATGAAAGGGTGCCACATGGCAACCCCGGAGGTCACCACGAGGCCCCAAGGTGGCAACAATATTGGGGATATAAAATTGTTATGGCAGAGCGGGGGGTCGAACCCACGACCTCCCAAATACAACTACAGTGGCTTACCAACAAACTAGGCGTGGAACTTGACAGGCTTTCCAAAAAGGTTACATTTAATGTTTGAAATGGTGTCAGGCAGGCCCCAAAGGAGGCCAGCCCCCGCTCCACAAGACTAGGACCCGGGAACCTGTGACTAACACCTAACCCTACGGTAACCGTTAATAGTTATGGTAGTGGTCACGTGTAACGGTAGGAATCTCGGTCGAAATGACCATTCAACAAACCATTGGCATGAAATTCAATGCCACAAACAACGCCCGTTAGAATAGGTCACATGCGTGAGTTAGACTGCCAGTTAGCTCCGGCAGTCACGGTTTAGTTAGTGGGATTTCTAGTAGTGGCATCAATTTTGGCTGCCCTGCCAACTTTGGTGGGCCTAACTAAGCCTTCAATAAAGTTCACTGGAGTAAATTAAGGGCCAAATAGGTAGTGGAGAAAATGAGCCATAACTTTGGCTAGGAAAGGCCTTTTGAGACAATTTGTTTTTTTATTTTGGGTCCCTTCGATCTTCTGGAGCCATTGAAATAGGCTTCAAAGCAAACAGAGGTCATCTTTAGGTGTTTTTGCTTCGGGAAAGTTATTGGAGCCACTAGGGCCTATTCAGAGTTGGAGCTACATTGGGTTGTGTGCGGCCATTGGAGGTGAAACAAAAGCCTATTTCTACTGTAATGAACCTTTTGAATCTAATGAAGGTGTTTTCAGAACCATTTGGAGACTTATAAAGGCCAATATGCTAAAGGGAAGTTTCAGGCAACCCAGAGCCATCCATGAAGGAAGGCCTAGATTGGGGATGCAGTTCTCGTTTTGAGAAAATGAACAGTCATTTGTTGATGTCAGATATGTGTTGGAGACATTATAAAAGGTTTCAAAGACATTTGAAGCATTATAAAGGAGTTTGTGCCATTAAGAAGCTTAGGGAATCTTAGTCCACCTGTTGAAGGAATCAAGTCCCAGAGAGCCTAGATGTGCCTGCACAAAGAGGACAACCATGATAGGGACGTATATGGTTTTTCTAAGCCCATAGGTTCAGCCAGTAACCTTCTAGAGTTGTGTGTGTAGCTTGTAAAAGAATTCAAGCCATAACCCCAAAGAGCCAAGTAAAGTTGACTAGAGCTCACAAGAGATGTAGGCCACGAGAACGAGGTGAACTCCTTATTAAATTTGCTGTTATGTGTGATGTTTATTTGCTACCTTATATGTCTGATATATTTGTTTAATATCAGCTAAAACAAATCAAGTTAAAACACATAAACAGAAGAAAAGAGATACACACCTTTCAAGCTAAAATTTCGCATAACGTCAAGTTCAAGCAAGGTCTTTTTTAATTAAATCTGAGTGTTCACTTCTATTATTTCTTTAGGCAGAGTCTATAGAAGGCCAGGTAGCTTCTAGGTATCATCCTCTCTTTAGAGGTGACATATCCAGTAAATGCCCCTACAGTCTATCTCTGTATTATAAATAAGAAGTTCTCACATTTTCAGATTTATACTTGGAGTGTTTTGAACTCATTTACGTAAATGAAAATGGATACTTTGCACCGTTCTTCAAGTACATTCCATTTTTAGATCAATTACAGTGATTTGTCTATTAAAGTTGATTAGTTGAATTTGATTAAGTTTGAATGAATTGGTGATTCGGTTGTGTCAGAGGTTTAGTGATTGTTTGATTTAGTATGTCATAGTTTCAGTGATTGTTTGATTTAGTATGTCAGAGGTTTCAGTTCTTCATTGATTCAGTTATGGTTGATTCAGAGATTGATGATCAGGTTTCAGTTATATCAGAGATTGATGATTGAGTTTTAGTGATTGGTTGAAGCAGATGTATTTGATGGATGTATTGTAGTGGTGATTGATTTTGAGCTTCAATGTTACTAATGGGTCCAGTGTGAAAATTTGATGAAACGTGGACTACATATTGTGTTGTTATGTACTAGGAGTATCCAGTCTAAAAATTTATGAAACATGGTCCCTAGAGGATACTGAGGGTTGGAGCCTTCAGTGATGAATTCGAAGCTTCCTACTAGTAGTGGCTGGTGATTTGATCAGGGGGTTAGATCTCCCTTCTAGTAGTAGCTGGAGAATGAGTGAAGGTTGTATCCTTTTGTAGGTTGGTGCCTACGAACTAGTAAACGTATCAGCTAGTACAAAAGCTAGGGGGTTGTAGCTCCCTTATAGTAGAAGCTAGAGAATGAGAGAACGTTGTAGCCTTATGCAGGTGGGTGCTTGCGTACTGGTATGATTTTGCACTAGTACAAGATTGTAAAATGATTATTCTTTATATTAAGAAGACAAAGACAATAGCAGTAAATGGTTTTTCTCCCCCAGTGGGTTTCCACCTTAAATCTTGGTGTTCATGTGTGTTTCTTATGTGTGATGGTTTATTCTGTTATTATTTCACATGGTTACAGTTTAATATTTAATAAAGTATTGATGCACTAATTAAAGATCAACATATGATGAGTTAATTAAATCATAAGTTCATTGAATATACATTGGTTTCGTTAAGAATAGTTGCATGCACACCCAAGTTCCCTTCGCTGAAGTAGCATATATAAATCTAATTATGGAAATGAAAAGTTATTGGTTTGTAAATACTAATTCACCCCCCACCCCCCTCTCAGTATTATTTCCAACATTTTTCTGTCTTTTTCAACCCAAAAAGAGCCTACACAGGGGTTTTTATGTGTTCTGAACTTAATGGAAGTATTACTTTTGTGATTTGAGCATTATATGTTGAAAAATTTGTAGATACAAGTCCTTTTGTGTTGCAAAAAAAGTTTGTACTTATCTTTATAAGCCCATATGGATATCTTTTTTAACATGGAAAGATCCTAGACAAGGGTTTTCCAGCCTTCCATATGCAACTGCAGTAGTTGTTTCTTTATTAGAGAAACCATTTTCAATCTATTCTTAGTATGTTTGTGGGAAAATACCGTTTCAACACTTCGTTGTGAAGTAATTGGATTTGTGCTTTATTATCTCAAAATGAGTATAAGGACTTGTTACCACATTAAGTGAGAGAGGCCTTTTTCTTTTGTTGCTATCATTTCTTTCTGAAAGGGAGTGAAATTGTAAGTGATATTTCTCTGAAGGAGAGTATTTCTTTTTAGGATAAAGAAGTGCCACTTTAGAAGGAGGTTTACTCTATGAGTCAAATATTTATAATGTACTATTTTTGTTGTTGAGATCAATGAAGTGGCCTATCAATTGGAGCAAGCCCCAGAGATGTAGCCTAAGATGGGTGAACTCCATTATCACACAGTTATTCATTTTTACCATGTTAGATGGAATATGATTTTGTTTCATCTTTATGTTCATTAAAAATTTAGCTATTCACCTTTGAATAAGTTATCATCTAAGTGACCGTTAAAAGACCCAAATTTATCCAACTTGTAAAGTGTTAGAGGACGGTTGATTTTCATTTCTAGATCACATGGTATCAGAGCAGGTTTTGACCAAATTACAAGTATGGGTGAAATTTTACAGCATGCAAGACTCTTCGAACTATAAAATATGAATTCTTCTCTTCAAGTGGACAATATGGAAATAAGAAGATTTCTTGAAGAAGCAAACAATGAAAAGGACAAGTTTCATATGATGTTGCAAAAAAATCATTGAAGAGAAAACTAGGGAATGTTCAGATACTGAAGCTTCCCCTAAGAATCAACAAGTTTGTGTCATGGGACAACTGATGTTTGTATCCTTTGTCTAATTAATAACACTACTTATATGTTAAATCACAAGACTGGTTTTCTTGAATCTTTATCTACCACTTTTTCTACAAAAGAGAACAAGGAGATGGCTAAGATTCCAGAAGAGGACCAAGAGTCGTAAGAAGAAAAGGAGGTAAGATATACTTCATGTTCAATTCATTCTCTTAAGAATGATAATTCTTATTTTGCATCATTTGAGAAACATACCAAGGGGATTGGTATGAAATTGTTGACCAAAATGGTGTACAATGGTAAGGGTCCTAGAATTCATAGTCATGGAATTATTAATCCTATTGAGGTGATAGCACAACCTTGGTATGAAGGTTTTGGCTATGTTCAGGAAGAAGTTGGAGAATTCTCCAAAATTTCAAAGTCAAGGAATTCATCAAGTGTGAAATATGTGAAGAAAGAACTCCTGCAAGCTGAGGGAGAATCATGTCATGATGATGATTTTGATGGAAAAATATCTCCAAAGAGAGATGAACACTTCAAAGGAAGAACTAAGACAAGTTCTCCTCATTAATCAAGTTCTCCTTGCAAGACTCATAATCCAAAGGACAATCATAAAAGGTATAAATGTCTAGAGTATTCAAAAGCTTTCCACGACTATAAACTACATGATGATTTGAATACAATTTTGTGTAATTTGTTTCCTTGCACTTTTTTTCATGAACCTAATCATTGTGTATCCGAGTTCAAAAAAACGAAATCATTAGTCACGAAAATGAACATGTTGATTGGAAGTGAGACCAAGAAAGAAAATCCTCTTCCAAGTTCAAAGACATTTTTGCCAAGACATACTCACAAAAACTTTTGTGCTCATTGTAATATAAGTCGGCATTGAATCGAAAAGTGTTGAAAGGTGCATCCACATCTTCATTCAAATAAGGAAAAATAGGTCATGAAATCACCTAAGAAAGGGGAGGCAGAATAATGTGAGAGGCACACCATAACCATCCTTGAAGTAGCTCCAGAAGAAAGAAAAATGCAGTAAGAAAACTCCCTATCCTGGTTGGGTAAGAAATGGTTGAACTATTTATCTAATTAAATACTACATTTATTTTGTATTTCACATTTCGCATATCCCCATAGCTAGGTATTTTGTAAAACTAATGTTGTGAATAATCATTTATATGCAACTCTCTTATCTTTGGCATTTTATTTTATTTTGGCTTGTTGATAAGTGCATTTGTATGGGAATTTGAGCATCAAATTTATGAAATATTGTAAAAAGATGCATTTACTTCATGGATATCTATCTGCTACAATCGTTTCAAGCACTCATCTACACAAGTATTTCTATTTGAAGCTTGTTTGGGTTATTTTCCAAAGTCTCTTTTGTATTTTAGCTTTGGTAAAGATTTTGCAGTATATGGACAGGGTGATGTGGAAAAATCCAATCATTTCATTGAACAATTGTAGCTAGTGCATCAAGGAGTACAAGAGCATCCTGGAAAAAGAAAATCCAAGTACAAAGTGAGGCATGTCAAACATCGAGTTCATCACGATTTCCAAGCGAAATATCAAGTTTAGTTGTATATTAGCAAGGAAATACTTCAAGGTGAAGATTGTATCAACCTCCAATGATTAATGATCATGAAGAGAATGTTCAGATTCCATATTTTCTCCTGAATAATTAGATGAGTTGTAGGGAGACTCAATGCTTAACAAAAGACTCAAGACTTCACGAAGAGATAATTTGGAGTACCTATAAATGGGGCTTAAAAGTACCAATCCAAGTAAAGTAAGGTAGATTGAGATTGCGAAAGTGAGGAATCTATAATCTCACTTATTAGCTAAGTAAAAAAATAGAATTTTAGGGGTTTAAAAGTTCCAAGCAGGGAGGTATGGTCTAGTGGATCAAAGTATGCTAAAAATTAAAGTGCTCAATATCTCTCGAAACTAGCACCAAATCATAGATCTTGCCATTCTAATTCCAATGATGCTTGAATCACCTCAATTTAGCACCATATGAAAAAGTTATCGCGTTCTAAAGTTTTTGGTAAACAACTAAAAAATCAAGTTACAAGGTTGATTGGACTATTGATTGGGCAGGCCATAAAGTGACATCATGCTGATGTAAACAAGTGACTGTCTAGGTACAATATGCAGTACGCATCAATCACGTGATGCCACATGTCAATGTCGTATCGATTAAAGTGTCAAGTTTTGATTGGTTGGTTGTTTTGATGTGGAGAAATGAGGAGTCCCCACATGGCCCAATGAGAGAGTGTCGTGTGGCCCTCATATATTGGGAAAAAAAATATAAGGGGTCGACTGGTCTCAGCAAGGTTCAAACCTTCGACCTCTCGCACAATAGTCCAATGCTTTACCGTTACCTCATGCCCATGGTTCTTGTTATTTATGAACGTCATTTATACTTAATGAAATTAATCAATGTATCTTTTTTTTTTTTTTGGGGGGGGGTTCAAGTCAACGGGCCAATTCGACCAGCCTAGCCCGAGGTCATTTCATACAACATGTGACCAACGCGGAGGGCGAGAACTTGGTCCATCCCCGAGCCTTATGAAAATACATGTGATCATATTCAAAGGCGGGAGGGGTGGGGAGTAATCCCTTGGCCAAGTCCCATTAACCACAATACAACCACCAATGAGTCAGGCAGAAGGGTGGATGTGTGGCACCCTACCCGCACCTCAGAATGTGGCCACATGGAAAATAACTTGACAAGGGGTGGAGTGCCTGTGGGAGTGTGGCCTCTGGAACACACCCTTGTCCTTATGGATTGTCACATGATCATGAAGAAGGGTAGAGTTTGGGCAGAAGAGGCCAACTAACGGTCCTACAAATTTCCTTATCTATGGCAGAATCAGCACAAATTGTGAGAAAAAATTTCACTCGGCGGACTACCAAAACGAGGAATTCACTACCCAGTTAGCCAGTTTTGGCCAATTTGCAAGATAAATAGCAGGAAAAGAAGCAAGGAGGTCTAACTTTGTCATTTTTCATTCTTTTTGAGCCCAAGAAGAGCCTACATAGGGGTTTTTGGGTGTTTTGCAATCAATGGATGTATTATTTTTATGATTTGAGCATTATATGTTAGACAAATTGCGGATCCAAATCCTTATGGGTTGTAGGGAGAGACTGTGTTTAACTTTTTGAGGCCATATGGAGACCGTTTTGAGTATGAAAGAGCCTAGAGAGGGGTTTTCCAACTTTCCAAACACATATACAACAGTTATCTCTTCATTAGAGTAGCCTTTTTTAGTCTATTCTCAGTATGTTTGGGGGAAAAGAGCATTTCAACAATTCATTGTGAAGCAGTTGGATTTGTGCTTTTTTATCTTACAATGAGTACAAGGACCTGTTGCCACATTTAGTGAGAGAGTCCCTTTTCTTTTGTTGCTAACATTTCTTTGCTAAAGGGAGTAAACTTGTGAGTGAGATTTCTCTGAAGGAGAATGTTTCTTTGTAGGAGAAACAAGTGCCACTCTAGAAGGAGGTTTACTCTATGAGTCAAAGATTTGTAACATACTCCTTTTCTTGTTGAGATCAATAAAGTGGCCTAGCCATTGGAGCAAGGCCTGGAGACATAGCCTAAGAGGGGTGAACTCTATTATCACATGGTTGTTCATTTTTACCATGTTAGATTACATATGATTTTGTTTCATCTTTAGGTTCATTTAAAGCTTGACTATTCATGAATAGTTACCATCTAAGTGACCTTTTAAAGACCTAAATTTATCTAACTTGCAAAGTGTCAGAGTACGATCAATTTTTATTTTTAAATCACTGGTGAAAACCTGCATGCAGTTATAAAGTGGCATCAACGATGTTGAATCTGGGATTTGAAGGATAATACTAGAGTTTACAAGGCCTAGGTAATGACATTTTTCATGTCTAACGCACTCTTTAAAATCACAAACCTCCCATAAATCATATGCTCATTAATGAGCTCACAGAATTGTATGTCAGGCTCCTCTGAGAACATGGCCAATCTGCCCTGCAAGATCCAAACCATATAAGCTACTGAATGTTAATGCCATATGAAAAATGGTATGTCATACTCCATTGCAAATGCTACCACATGAAAGCATTTAAAATAACAGGACCTACGTAAGTGACCCCCAACCTAGGAGCGAGATATAAGCCATGCGGTTTTGCAGAGGTGACAGGTGTAGGATGTGTTGTCTTTCTCAATGTCCGCCAACCAATTCTACACTCCTACCCTCATCATGTTAATCATACCTTTTGTCATTACAAGACTATTAAATAATACTCCCATTCCTTCTGTGATTTTCTTTTGAGAACGTGTATTTTTCCAAAAATAATATACATATGCAATTTGTTTACTTAGATTATGAACAAAAAAAATAAGTTTATTTAGATTATGCACATAAATATGCAAGAATTGATTTAGGTTTCACGCCCCTATTTTGTAAAAAAGGAAAAGAAAAAATCATTTTTTTGAGTTGAAAAATATTTTTTTTTTAACTAAAAAAATCTCTCATAGCAATGGCTATGATCTTTGATTGTTAAAATAAAATCATAAACAATGTAAGAAAATAAGATATAAATGTCTCTATACTTTATATATGAAAACACTTTTAAGGGTTATTAAGGGTTACATCATCCAACAATTATTTTATGAAAATATTAACTCTTATGCACTTGTTAAGTAGAAATATTTACATTAAATGGCTACCACTATTATTACTGGATTGAATCCTTTAATTAAACTCTGTGTGTGTAACACCACTTTTTATATAAAATATTATATACAACATTTATCTGTTATTTAAAAAACAATTTGTTTAAAAAAACCATAAAAACAATTAAAAAACAAAAAACAATAATGGCACAAATCACAATATCAATACACACTTAATCCAGATGCAAGACCCAAAAAGTCCAGTAAAGCCAAAAATAAAAATAAATAAAAATAAGAATATTGAATGATGGCCCCAGAGTACAAAACATGATATGTAAGAGTGGCACATATACACTATGATTGAGTTACTTAAAAGATAAGAATACAAGGTATGCAACACAAGTGAAAAATTGTTAAGATAAATAGGTGGTTTTGGTGATATTAATATAAAACCAATATAGATTTATCTTAATTCTAGATATATCAAGAATCTAGAACGATTAAATCTCTCAAGTTGTAAACATATTTTCAAGTGCAAAACATGAGGAAATGTTCACACCTCTAACAACTTGATTCCTCTGATTTATTGGTAAATCTCGATTTAATATGGATATATGTTGATTGTAAGCAAAACACTAATAAGATTTTTTATTTTTTTTTAACACATGCCTACTGAAATTCAAAAATAGAAAACATATATCCATATTAAACACTGAAAGAATTACAAATCTCTCTCATATCTTGAATTAGAAATAATTTATTTATAGAATAAGAGACGTCACATAGTGAAATATTGATTTATGACCTGCATTAAGATTTTTTTATTAATGTTTTTAAAATACTATATATCAACTCTACATTAAAAAAGAAATAAATTTCATGTCTCCCTCCTAGAAGAAAGTGAAAATATAAGAAAAAAATTAATTTAAATAGATTGATATTTATCTATATAAAGTTGATATAAATTATGTTATTAGTCCCTGCTGGGACTATTAGCATTCGATCTGCCGTTGACTCCCTATTAATTTGGGTTGACCAGAGCATTTAATTGATGTTTTTAACTTTTACCCAAAGTTTTATTTCAGAGCTTTGATGTTTCTTGCTTTTTATCCAAAGTTTTATATTGGAGGTCTTATTGCGGGGTTGCTGAATTTCCAAATCCAAAAAGACAATTTAACGAAAGTTTGGATGGCTTGTTTCACTTTGTGAATTTTAAACCAAAGTTTGGATGGCTCATTTCGCTTTGTAAATTTTAGTTGGTACGTGTTCTCAGTGTCCTGCATGAAGGACAGATGTTTGCATATGGAGCCCGTCAGCTCCACCTTCCAGGAAGTCCCAGATATCTCAGATTTTGTAGTTGGGTTAGAGACTTGTATCAATGCCGTCAAACAAATTCTATTGCAGGATGATGTTGATCGCCTTGGAATAACAGGGATGGGTGGGAGCGGCAAAAGCACCCTAGAATCAGCCCTTTGCAAAGATAACCTAATCAAAGGTAACCACATTTCTAGTCTTCCTAAATCTGTTATCTAGACATCCATATTTTGTTGTCATGGCCTTAGTTTGTAATGTTTATTCTCTTTCCAATTTTCAGCTTCTTTCAGCAATATAGTTCTCGTTCCAGTGAAACTATCTAATCCAAATGTAAAAGGCCTCTTGGAGACGATGTGGGAGAAGATAATTGGTGGCCGAGTGCCTGAATTCCAGAGCATAGAGGACGCACATGACCAATTGCAAAAAAAACTTAGGTTAAGAATATATCGGCCGACTTTGGTGGTTTTGGATGATGTACCTATTGTTTGAAGCAAAAGGATACCAGACAATTACCACAACCAGACAAGATTCCACCATTAGAATTACAGGTAGTACTCGTTTGTATAATATGCCTCTGTTGGAGGATGCTAATGCCCTGTCTCTTTTCTGCTTCTGGACCTTTGATGAGACATCAATTCCGAAAACAGAAAATGAGGTTCTGGTTAGAGAGGTATGAATTATACATACTCTCGATTATCTCATATGCCTTAATGTTTTCTCCATCTTACTCATCTTTTACCTAAATGCCAATTTTGCAATCAATACCCAAATTTACGACCTAAAGATAAATGCCTTTAATGTAGCTCCAAGAAGTGTTTTAGAGTCATGATTTATGCAGAAAACTAGCACAGTTTAACTAACATTATAGTTATAGGTTGCAGCAGAGTGTAAGGGCTTACCACTTGCCCTCAAGGTCATTGGAAGCTCACTGCGCGGTAAGCCTAGGCCAATTTGGAGCAATGCTCAGAGAAAACTTTCAAAATCAGAATCTATATCAGAATATCACAAGGAGAATCTTCTTAAACGCTTGGAAACGAGTATAGATGTGCTTGATGGTAAACATAAACAGTGCTTTTTGGATTTGGGGGCTTTTCCCAAAGGTAGAAAGTTCAGCGTGGAAACATTATTAGACATTTGGGTATATGTTCGCCAGATGGAATGGGCAGATGCTTTGGATGTCTTGCTAGAACTTGCAAGTCGAAATCTCCTGAATCTCACGGGATATTCAGGGTATGTACTATGGAACCTGTTTACTTCAACTGCTGCATATGAATTTGTTTTGATTATTGCTTCGGCCTCTTCATGTATGCTTCTTAACGTTAATTATTCTGCTTTTGGGCTTCATCATATTGAATCATATTTTTTCTTATAAAGTTTATTTTGATAGTACATTTTTGTTTTGAGAACCATTTTAGACCTTAAAGTTTCTCTAATGCAAACTTGTGCCTCATCATAGAGGGCCAATGACTTGGCATGGGGGGGCTTTGACTAACTGCGCTACCAATCAGGACTGGCTAATTATTAATTATATCAATATGCATGTTTATTTTGGAATATAGCTTCTAGAATTTTAATTTAACTATCAATAATTATTAGGTGAACAGTAGGGATTCAATTTTCATAAAATATTCTAGAATATTCTTAGTAATATAAATATCATATGATATGTCTATTTTATATGAGCTTACAAGTAGCAGTAAGTTGTTTGACTGGTTTTTTCAATATGTAATTCGGGAATATTTTTTTTCATATTCTAGAACTTTGGGTTTTGGAAATAGCTCTACAATGGCAAGAGATTGGGCAATCGTGACCTCTTAGGGGATCAAGTTATCATTAAAGATAACTTTGTTCCATGCAATCCATATACTCCAACAGAAAAGGTGTCAAATAACTTTGAAATCCTTTACCTCAATGTTATCACACCATTGGTGTTTGGCCTTGTATCTATAATTATCATTTAAATTATGTTTGTATTGTAAGAATTATCTCAACCTTATAAAACTATGGAAGAGTCTTTTATGCTAGGCATAATGTTTATGGTTTTGGTATTCCTTCCAAGTTAGCTATTGTTTCTTATTCAGCCTATATACCCCTTGAGCTTTAGAGATTTGGTTACTCGTGTTTTTCCCCAAGATATTTCTTATACGAAGTGAATACTTAATCTTATGCATACATCTGAACTGCTCACCTTTGAATTATGATAGTTATATGGTCACTATGTTTTGACACATTCGACATGTCTTGTTCAAAGAAACATAACTTATTAGATATGGTGTATCTATCTATGAAAATAAGTAGGATTATTAGTCCCTGCCTTGCTAGGGACTATAACACTCTCCTCATGGTAAAAGTCCATTGAATCACAATCATTTTGTTGGTATTTTGTAGCTTTAACCAAAGTTTCAAGAAAATGCTAAATATTCCTATTTTTGAGTAAATTAAAAAAAAAAATATGGAAAATTTATTTCTAATTTTCCATTGGTTGAGTGAGCCTTGATGTGACACAATTCCCCTAGTGGAGGGTAATTTATTTTCGGTATTTCTGAGTGCCTGAAAAAACTTTTTTAAATAATAATAAAAAGACTAATTTTGTAAGTGTTCATTTCATTAGTGAGCGTTGTGACACTAACACTATTAGCTAGTGCCCTGCCCAATGATGCCATGATTGATGGGGTTGTAGGTCTCTTATGTAAATAGGGGTGGAGAGGTTGAACAAGTATGTGGACGAAGCTTGACTAAGTGCATTTGTGATTTGATATATTTTAATTAAATAGTTATCATCCAATATTAAATGAAGTGTCTTTGTAATGCATATGAGAAAGAAGTATTGTGTAGGAGAACGGGTATCCGAAATAAGGAACAAAATATTTCCCCCTATTAATTGAATTTTTGATTTGACATTTATCAATTAAATAGTTATTTTCCAATATTAAATGAAGTGTCTTTGTAATTTACATGAGAAAGAATTGTTGTATGAGAGAATGAGTGTCCGGAATAAGGAACAAAAACTCTCCCCCTCCTAAGTGCATTTGCGATTTGAAATTGGTCAATTAAATATTTATTATGCAATAGTAAATGAAGTGTTTGTGTAATGTGTATGAGAAAGAAGTGTAGTGTGAGATAAAAAGTGCTTGGAATAAGGAACATAAACTTCCCCCTCCACATGCTTACCTCTTGTTCAAAAAATGTAGCAAGAAAGGCTCAATTTGACTCGAGCCTTAGTCAAATTAAGTAAATCAGATTTCCACATCAGCAGGACAACTTGGAGGCAGTTAACTAGTGGGAAATGGATCTTGTCACTCAGTTAGCTCAGTAAATTTGAGTTAGAGAGCTTGGAGTTCATTTATTCATGTGTGATTTCTAAATTTTAGTAATCTAGATCAGTTATTTCAGTTGTATTCAATTACCTAACCTCTAACTATTGATAGATTCAGTTGAAGGTTAGTTGTATAGTGGGATAATAGTCTAACCTAGAGATATGTTAGTTAACTGATAAATCATCCCAAAATAGCTAATGCATGTAAGGAATTTTAGTTCCTCAGTTAAAGTGGAGATGACAAGGCAGCGCAACATTAGTGTAGACTAGTTTTGAGTGTACATGTGTTGCATGAGTCAAAAGATCAATCCTTAGTAATTGCGCAATAAATTTGGAGGAAATTCCTATTTTTTAGGGGCTAATTTCCTCATGATTTTTGTAAGGAAATAGGAGGCTTGGTGAGGAAATAATTAGCTAAATGTTGGCCAAAGTTTCTCATTGAGAACACAGAACATTTATTCTTTTACAGGTTGAGCTGAAAGCTAGAGATATCAATTGTAATAGTTCTCTATTCAAATGGTTAATGAAAAGAGGCTTGAGGGGTTTTCCCTGTTGGGTTCCCTTAGAAATCACTATGTATTTGTGATTTTCTTATTCCATGTCTATGCATGTTGTTATAAATTGTGATTTCCATTCTGCAAATTAGGAAAGTAGAATTGTGTCTCTTTTTTATTCATTTTGAAATCTTGAGTAGTTGTAATTTCTATCAACTTTATACATGGTATCAGAGCCTTGAAATGAAATTAGAACTATTATTTCAAACTTTTCTCTTAGGAATTTCAATTTGGAAGCTTTGGTGCAATAATTTTTCTTTAAGATAGGTATAATGTCTTTCAACGAACTGAAATTGGAGTATGCCCTTGAGGGTAGCTCAAATTTCATAGCCTGGAAGGATAGAATAGAAGAAGTTCTTAATGAAAATGGTGTGTTAGAATATGTTAAAAATGACATTGCAAAACCCCGACAATCTAATGCACAACAATTAGCCCAATGGAAGAAGGATGTTGTAAAGGCCAGGAGAATTCTTCTCGAAGGTGTGAGATACCATGTGTTCTCAAATATCCATGGCAAAGAGACACTATTTATTATGTGGAAGACACTAACTGAGCTATTAAAAAATAGCAATGATCATAGATAATTGGCCCTGAAAGACAAACTTAGAAACATAAGAATGCAGAATACTGATACTATTCCACAATATTTCTCTAGGTTTACTCAAGTTCATGATGATATTGCAGGGGTTGGGTGAATATTTCAGAAGATGACCTGGTGAGCCTAGCTCTTCTAGGCCTTCCAAATCCTGGCATAACTACCAGGACTTTATGAATGGAACGAAAAAATTACCAAATTTGGAAAGGTTGTGGTCTAGTTTGGTTGAATAAGAGCTCAGGAGAAATAACAGAGATGGAACATCATCCAAAGCTAAGGAAGAAGAGAATTTTTCCTTGGTTGGAAAGTGGAAGAAGGGAAAAAAGAAGAAGGACAAGAGAAAACCTATATCAAGCCAAAATAATGGCAAGAAGAAAGACTTGAGCAAGTTAAAATGCTTCCGCTACCACAAATATGGGAACTATGCAACAAGATGTCTCCACAAGAAATTTAACAAGAAGCCTTCAGGAGGAGTAGGAGGTGAAGCACTAACTTCATAATTCGAATTAGACTTCACCCTAATAGTATGCATGGCTAGCACTACTATGGGGAGTGTGTGGTACCATGATTTGGTGCCTCGTTCCATATGACAGGGTGCAAGGACTGTTTTAGTAGCCTAGAGGATAAGTATCTCCAGATGCATATCGAAATGGGGGACGACAGGAGTTACGATGCTACATGAATTGGTACTGTCACCTTTGATAGGGAGAAAGCCTCTCCTCTTTGCATCAAATATGTTATGTTTGCACCTGGGTTGACGAAGAACCTGATCTTTGTAGTAGAATTGGAGGATTGTGGTTATGATGCTATTTTCAATAAAGGGATAGCCTTTCTGAGACACATAGCTACCAGGAAACTAAAGCGGATCGGAGTATAAGAGAAGAAAATATACAAACTTAAGGTAGGATATTACACTGCATTAAGCAGTAAGGCTGAAAACGTGTAGATCTAAGATGTTGGAGAACTCTAGCATAGGAGATTGGGTCATCTACACCGGCGTGCCTTAAAAATCATGAGAAAAATTACCACAAATCTCCCTAAAGGCTCCCTTGACCAACAAGAGGTTTGTAAGGGTTACACATTGGGGAAATATTTCAAATCCAATTTCAATGGCCAAGATAGCAGAGCAGATGCAATATTGGAGAGAGGTCACTCTGGTGTTTTCTGGACCATTCTCAACAGTCTTCACTACAAAACATAAGTACTATGTTATTTTTATTGATAATTTCTTTAGAAAATGTTGGATATTCTTTATGTAGAAGGGGGATGAAGCTTTTTCAAAATATGTGGAATTCAAGGCATTATTTGGGAAGGAGACTAGGAAGAAGGTAAAGGCTCTCAGGAGAAAAAGTGGAGGTGAATTTTTTTCACTTGCCTTCAAGGATTTCTGTGTGAAAGAAGGTATATGAAGGGAACTAATAGCACCCCATAACCCACAATAGAATGGGGTAAATGAAAGGGAGAATAGGAGCATAGTGGGAGTAGAAAGGGCCATGTTGCATGATCATGGGTTTCCATTACATCTATGTGCAGAAGCATGCAACAAAACATTCTACTTGAAAAATTAGAGTCCTTGTAGAATACTTTGCATGATCACACTAGAGGAAGCTTTCTCTCAAAGAAAGCCTTATGTCTCTTGTTTTGAAATTTTTGGAGCTTCAATTTATTGTCATGTCTCCAAGGATCCAAGGAAGAAACTTGAGCTTACAACAGAGTTGGGAGTATTTTTAGGATACACCGAGACTCCACACAATTATCAAGTGTATTTTCCTTCACTGAGGATGACAGTTGTAAGGATAGACATCAAGTTTGATGAGGAGAATGCTATGAGATGCTCTGTAAAATGAGAACTAAGTATCCTGCCAGAGCAGAATATTCTATCTCCAAAGGAGGAGCTTAGGAGGAGCTTTAAGAGGTTTTGGAGTAGCCACATGCATAGGAGCAAATAGGAGGAAAAGTGGAGGCACCCACTCAACCAAAATCTTCCAGAGAGAAGAGAAAGATAACCATAGAAGATGATAGATTATTATGGGATAGGGAGAATGTGAGATCCCCTACATCACAACACAAGAAGAGGAGGCCACCTAATATATACACCGTTTATATGGCTCTCATGATTGAGCTCATTTATACAAAGTCTTCTTCATTTGAGGAAGAGGTTTCTCAACCTATTTGGGTTGATGCCATGGTGTAAGAATATGAATCCATCATGAAGAAAAGTGTATGAAAGGTGGTGTCGCTACCAGAAGGAAAACCAATGGTTGGTTCAAGATGGATCTACAAAGTGAAGCATGCAGTTGACGGGAGCATTGAGATGTACAAGGCATATTTGTGGCCAAAATGATTCTCTCATATAGAGGGAGTGGACTATGAGGAAACTTTTGTACTAGTTCTAAGGTATTCCTCAATCAAATCCATTCTAGCATTGGCAACATGGATGGGGTATAAAATCCACCAAATGCATGTGAAGACTGCCTTTCTCAATGGTGTTGTTTAGGCGGAAATTTACATAGAGGAGCCGAAAGGATTTGAGACATATGATCGAGAGTCACATGTGTGCATATTTAAGAGAGCATTGTATGGTATCAAACAAGCACCCTGAGCATGGTACACTCAGATCAACCGCTATCTTAGTGGATTGGACTTCACCAAAAGTGAAGAAGATGTGAACCTATATCACATTGGGTTAGATGGTAAGTTGCTTATTCTTGTTTTGTATGTTGATGATTTAATATTAGCAGCTGATGAGCACTTCATCCTCTCTTTCAAAGAGGATCTTGCAAGGTAATTTGAGATGAAAGACATGGACCTAATGCATTACTTCCTCATGATAGAAGTATGGAAAGTTGATGGGGAATTGTTTGTGTATTAGGGGAAGTATGTGCCTGAAATACTTCAGATATTTCACATGCAGAATTGTAAGCCCATGGACACACCTCTAGCTACAAACTAGAGAAAGGAGAATGCCACTTCATGCAAAGAGGTTTATGCTACCATTTATAGGAATCTTGTGGGGTATTTGATGCATCTTCTAAAAACAAGACCTAACATGTGTTATGTAGTAAACCCATTGAGTCATGCCATGGTGAGTCCTACCAAGCTATACTGGAAGGAAGAAAAGCATGTGTTATGTTACCTTAGAGGCACTATTAAGTATGGATCATGGTACAGGAGGACAGAGGGAGTGAAACTTCAAGGTTTCACTGATGTATATTAGGCAGGAAGTCCATCAGACATGACAATTACTTCAAATGGTATCTTCAGTGCTGGGTCCACAGCTATTTCTTGGTACAGCAGGAAGCATAGTTATGTGTCACTTAGCTCAGCATAGGCTGAATACATGGTTGCAAGTGAAGCAACATGGGAGTCCATATGGATGAGGAAAATACTTGTGGGAATTTTCGATTAGGGGATAGATCTAACACTGATATATTATGATAATCAAAGTTACATTAAGCTCTCTGAGAATATGGTATTTCATGACAGTTCCAAGTGGATTGACATCTGATATCATCATTTGTGCAACTGTGTGCATAGGAGAATTATGTTTCTACATTACATTCCAACTGAGGATCAAGATGATGTCATCTTAAGAAATTCATTTTCAAGAGGTAAATTCTAATTCCACAGGTTCAAGATAGGGGTGGTGAAAAATCTCTCACCTGCTAAGAGGTAGTCTTGAAAAAAATGTAGCAAGAAAGGCTCAATTTGAATCTAGCCTTAGTCAAATTGAGTAAATCAAGTGTCCACATCAGCTGACAACTTGGAGGAAGTCAACTAGTGGCAGATGGATCTTGTCACTTAATTATCTCGGTAAATTTGAGTTAGAAGGCTTGGAGTTTAGCTATGCATGTGTTATTGCTAAATTTTAGTAATCTAGTTCAGTTATTTCCAATTGTATTCAATTAACTGGCCTCTAACTATTGATAGAGTCGTTTGAAGGTCAGTTGTGCAGTGGGACAATAGTCTAAATAAGAGATATGTCAGTTAACTGATCAATTAGCCCAAAATAGCTAATGCATGCAAGGAACTCGAGTTCCTCAACTAAAGTGGAGATGACAAGGCAATGTAACATCAATGTAGACTAGCTTTGAGTATACAAGTGTTGCATGAGTCAGCATATCAATCCTTGGGAATTTCATAATCAATTTGGAGGAAATTCCTATTTTTAGGAGCTAATTTCCTCAGGATTTGCGCAAGGAAATAGGAGGCTTGGTGACCAAATAATTGGATAAGGTTTGGTTAGAGTTTCACATTGAGTAGAGAGAATAGATATTCTTTTGCAGGTTGAGCTTAGAGTTGGAGCTCGCAATTGTAATAGTTTATGCAAAGAGGCTTGAGGGGTTTTTCCCAATTGGGTTCCCCTAGAAATCATTACGTATTTGTGGTTTTTCTTATTGCATGTCTATTCATGTTGTTCTAAATCGTGTATTCCATTTTGCATATCAGTAGAGTAAAATTGTGTTTCTTATTTTTCAGTTTGAAATCTTGAGAAATTGTTATTTTTATCAAATTTCTACACCTATTTCATTGTGCAGAAGGTAGAAGTGTAAGCGATGGTAAAGTTAAAAATTTAATATGTTTGATTGAAATATTTGTGCGGAAGGGGTATTTGTGTGAAAGTGCAGAAGGAGATACATCGATCATTGACATAATATCAAATAAAATGAGCCCATGTTGACATAACCCGATATACAAGGAAACCAATTTTCAAGGTTTTAATCATTTGAAAATTGTATCAAAGTAGAAATAGTGAGTCTTGGTATTCACAGTTCGTGAATATTATGTGCATTTGTGGTCTCACATTTATGAATTAAATATTTATTAAGCAACATTAAATGAATTTTTTTTAATGTGTGTGAAGAAGAAGAGTTTTGCAGGGAAACAGGTGTGTAGAGCAAGGAAAAAAAACTCTCTCTGAATGTTCCATAACTCTGCATACATTCCCCCTCTGCACACTTCTTCCCACACAACACTACATATTAACCAATTAATTAGAAATTTTGGTTTATTAAATTTTAGGGCATGAAAAGTTTCGTTTAGTAATATTTTGCAATGCAATGTGGGGAATGTGTGCAAAAGTGTGGAAGGAGAAACATGGACATTGATATTGACACTGACAATAACACAATGACTCATAGTGCATTTTCCTCTTATTTCATTTTAAACTTTTACATATTGAGTTATGCAGGAGAACAAGTGTATGGAGTCATTACTGTGTGTAGAGTTAAGAGTGTGTGGAAGAGGGGGTATGTGTGGGAGAACAGGTGTATGGAGTCATTAATGTGTGTGGAATGAAAGGCTTGATGAAGAGAAGATATGTGTGGGAGAATAGGGATGTAAACTGAACTTTTTTCCATAGACATGAAATTATTTTAACTTTAAGCATAAACTTAGTATCAAATATTAAACGAACTATCCTTTTAATGCATGTAAAAAAGATGTGTTGTGAAGGAGAACAGTTGATTGGAGCAAGGAATGGAATCTTTGATTTCCAATGCTCTGCATTTCCCCATATATTTCCCTTTCGGGGCATGAAAAGTTTGGTTTCCATGTATATTGGGTTATGTCATAGTGGGCATATTTTATTTGATATTGACATGCAACAAAGCTATGGAAACATTGCTTTGTCAATTATTTGATGTTCATTTTTCAAAACTATGTTAAAATGCTTTGATCATTTAAAATTTGCATCGAAGTGCAAACAATGAATCTTGGTGTTCACAGCTCCCAAATACTATGTGCATTTGTGATCTCACATTTGTGAATTAAATACTTATTATCCAATATCGAAAGAAGTGTTGTGTGGGGGAATGGGTATGTAGAGAAAGTAACAGAAACTTTCTCCCAGACTTTTTTGTAACTCCACATACATCCCCCTCCACACACTTTTTTCGTATATTTTCCTCACACTCAATTCTACATATTAATAAATTAATTAGCAGTTTTGTCTTATTAATGTTTGGGGCATAAAACGTTTGGTTTACATGTAAGTTTTATTTGATATCCAGATGCAAAAGAGTTGTGCAAAAATGGTGAATACTACCTTCTCCCACATTATTTCATATTCATACCACATATTAATCAATTAATACATGATTTTGCCTTATTAAAATCTATGTTCGAGGAAGAAGGGTTGTGCAGTGAAAGAGGTATGTGGAGCAAAGGAAACAATTCTTCCATAATGTTTCATAAGTCCACATACATTCCCCCTCCACATACTTCTTTTGCGTATCTCCTTCCCGAACAAGACTACATATTAATCGATTAATTAGTGGTTTTGGCTTGTTAAAGTTTGGGGCATGAAAATTTTGGTTTACACGTACATTTTATTTGGTATTGAGATGCTAAGAAGTTGTGGAAAAATGGAAAATGTTGGTATTCACGATTCCAGAATACTACTTTCTTACATAATGTTCCATATTCACACCACATATTAATCAATTAATTGGTGGTTTTTCCTTATTAAAGTTTGGAACATGAAAGGTTTTAGTTACATGTATAGAGGGTGTAAAATAAGGGTGGGTGATTAACTATCCCCACTATTATGTTGATGTGGGCTCATTTTATTTGAGCTTGTCAAATACTAAATTAATTTTTTATTTTACATTTTTCAATTAAATAGTTATTATCCAATATTAAATGAAGTGTCTTTGTAATGTGTCTGAGGAAGAAGTGTTGTGCAGGAGAATAGCTATGCAGAGAAAATAAAAAATAAAAATAAAATTCCCCCTTCTACACACTTCCTTCTCGCACAAAATTACATATTAATCAATTAATTAGTGGTTTTTTCTTATCAATACGTGTAAGGAAGAAGCATTGTGCAGGAGAACAGATGTACGGAGCAAGGAATATAAACTTTCAATTGCAATGTTTTGTATCTCTGCATACATTTTCGCATACTATATATTAATCAATTAATTAGCAATTTGGGATTATTAAAGTTTGAGACATGAAAAGTTTGGGTTATGTGTATATCATGTGCAAAATAATGGTCATTGATTAATTGTTCCCACTACTATATCAATGTGGCCTTGCTTTATATGAGCTTCCCAAATACTAAGGCCATTTGTGATTACACATTTGTCAATTAAATAGTTATATTAAAAGAAGTGTCTTTTAAATGTGTATGAGGAAGTAGTGTTGCGCCAGAGAACAGGTGTGCATAATAAGGAACATAAAATTTCATTCATAATGTTTATGGCTTTGCATACATTTCTTGTTTGCACACTTCTACCGCATGTATCCCTACCACATAACACTACATATTAATCAATTAATTAGTGGTTTTGGGTTATTAATGTGTGTGAGGAAGAATTGTTGTGTGGGAAAAAGGGTGTGTAGAGTAAGGAATGGAAACTTTTTTTGGCAATGTTTCATACCTTCGCATGCATTACCACAAACTACATATTAATCAATTAATTAACAGTTTTGGCTTATTAAAATTTGGGGCATGAAAATTTTGGATTATGAGTATATTGGGTGCGAAATAAGGGTTCTAATAATTTTGTTTAACATATTGTCATTATTATTATTACTTAGTATTTAGAACATATCATGAAATTTTGAAAGGTAATGTGACGATTCTAACTACTAATTCTATTTATTTGGTCTGTAGGTGCATTGGCAGTATGTTCAAAATAAGATATCATGAATAACATAACTTTGTGAAGGTTGAATTGCAATGCATGAAAGGTTATAACATGACAAAGGGAAAGTTAGTGAGCCCCTTAGAAGCCTGTAATAATATGTAGGTTGAAAGGAACACACGAGCATAAAATGCATCACAACTAAAAAATAGTTCACAAGTTAACCACGATGGAAATATACAATAGCACACATTCAACATGATTCATACTGATGCAAACGAAATAGTTCATAAGCATTAGTGTAAATGGAATAATATATATTGCAAACATAACAATAATAGTCTTACTATATTCACAACAAATGCATGAAAAAGTCTGGGCTCTACGCTTTATTAAAGTGAAATTACCAAGCATACATATACAATTGACGAACCACTAGTCCCAATATTGGAACTTGAAGCCAACACCTCCTCAAATTAAAGATACTTCCTCTATGCTATCAAGAAGCCAAGGCTCTCAACAAATCTCCCAAGCTTTTTCTCCTAAGCCAAAATCCTGGCCGAAAGCCCTTTACATGACTAATGAGGGTATATTTATAATGAAAGGGGTGAATATTCATGTCCCTTTGTGAATCTTTGACTTCCCTTATGATTGTTTGACTTCCTCCAACCATGACCTTTGGACTTCATTACAAAATGAATCTTCACATTCCACAATTGACACTTGGAATTTCGCTTACAATTTATTACAAAATAATATTACAATATGCTCATAATGTATGAAAAAATTGGATAGATTCAACTAGACAGTCTAATAAGATAAAACAAGTTAATATTGAGTTTGGGGAAACTCCAACTCATCCACTTCAACTTGTAGTTTCTCAGTCACATAGTGGTGTCAAGCCTTGTACTGTGTGATGACTTCCCCAAATTGTGCGATGGGATTGGGATGGAAGTGGAATCTAGCCTCCATTGTGTTAGAGCCTAGATTTGCCTCAGGCTAGAAAGGCAAGGTTCTTAGGTCCACATCAAACCACGCTCAACCTCGTAGCTAGCCCTACAAGGATAGGAGAGGGCTCTCTCCGGGTCAATCTCGACAAGAGATAATCGATGGGGCTCGAGATGACTGAAATAAAAACTAATCTTAGGCTAGGTATGAAGCACAAGGATTTGAATTGAGTTTTTGGGGGTTTTATGTCGGAAAATGGGAGAGGCAAATTTGGGTCCGGGGATGAGACACAGTTTTTGCAGAGTTTTGATTGGGGCAAGGAAGGCAAATTGTTTTGATGCTTCATAATGAATTAATGGATGGATCATACCAATGAGGAGCCAAGGAGAGTAAGAGGGTCTCAAGAGTCCTCCTCAAATAGATGAAAACATTGAAAATTAAACAAACTTCAAATCAGAGCACAACAGTCCATTGAATTCTACTTTAATCACTCATTTGTTTAATTTCAGAAGCAAGGAGAAGGGAAAATGATACACATAAACATCAATGAAATTACAAGTACATATAGAAACACACCATCAAAACACAGAGCCACATGGATCCCAACAAGTGCTGCAAAACCCTGGTCTTTCCTTAGCCAAAAATGGAGAGATAAAACGTACAATGATGTGCCAAGCAATCCCAAGTGTCCAACCCTGAAAATGACTTAGAAGATACATGATATAGACCATCCTAACCCACTCCCATGCCTCTAGGGGTCAAACTCATCATTCTAGGAGCTGTTTCAACCAATTCTAAACAAAGCACTAAAATCTAGGCAATCAAACAACTTTCCTCTATAAGGTATGAAACTGATTCACTCATTAAATTTTCACTTTTTAATGAATGAATCCTCTAGAAAAAAGTAAAAATATTCCAATATTACATCATGATCCTTCAATTACATCAAGATAGGTCAATAATTACATCACAAAGAAGAATTAGTCAAACTGGCTGAATTTCTGAGCTGGAAGGTGAAAAATTGGGCAAAAATCCTCTATGCACTGTGCCAAATCCTCTATGCATCACGCCACTTTGGAGCTGAATTTGAGGCAATTCCCGAAGTCCAAAGTGGGCTCAAGATAGCTTGTTCGCAAGCCCTACCTGTCTACTTTCCAACCCATGTGAAATTTTTCAGTTTGGTGTACATTTGCCCCTCCAAAACTTCAATCTCCCAAGACTGCTTCCTGTGTGTCAAAACAAGGGCAGTGAGGTCATTTGTTGAGTGTTTTTGACCTCATGTGGACTCAAAACTTGCCCAACCTTCTTGGCCATGCACTAGCAGTCATGAGTTTTCATGCCAAATCCAAAAATATAAAGTTTTTGCCATTTCGTGCCCTCAAGCAAAAGCGAGCGCCACGTGGCGCGACACAGAGGGAAGCAAAACCTGTTTTTCAGTGCAAATATTTTCAAAAATACAAAAATTGCTCCAAATTTCTTGAAATTTGGGCTGTACCTTCTCTATCAAGTGTCATGTTGGGCTAAAGAGGCTTCGACCAATATCCGAAGAAGATCATGCTCCTTTTGCCTCTTTTGCTTCCTTATTGCCTTCTTCAATTTCGCCTTTAGACTCCTTATTCGTGCCTTGTAACTCATATTGCTCACCCTATAATGGAAAGCCATGTGTCTCAACAATGCTTTGTCCCTATTGGCCCTCTCCAGTAATCTCTCCAGGTGGATGTTGATTCTCCTCGAGCCAAGACTCCCGATCATCATTAATCTCTTGCTCCAATGAAGTGAGCTCAATCCTCCGCCTTTGGGCAACTTGGCGATTCTCGTGGATGTTTTGCAACTCCATGATTGCCTGGTAATCTTCGAGTTATTTGTTCCTCTACTCCAAATATTTCATAGTCCACTTAGCCCTCTCCAAATCAAGGGACAAGGCTGTGATGTCCGTCTACTGCTGCTGGATGATCTCTCTAAGATGTGCATTTTGCGAGCCCATGTCTGTAACATCATCCTGAACGAGAATGAAATTAGTCTCTCACTCACCTGAAGGCCCCTTGTCCTACATTGGCCTCTTGCCTCTGTCCTGTACCTGTGGTGCTAATGTCGAAAGCGAGGCCCCTTCCTCCCCGGGCGGAGATAACACTCGCTTTGCTGCTGCAAATAACTGCCTCGTGCCCTTCTGATATGTAATGAAGACCGATATAGTAGCAGTGTGTGGATTGTGGCCCTCTTGGTGATGAGAAGGTCCACCAGTCTCTTGCCCAACCTCTGAAGGTCCCTGTGAATCTCTGAAAAAGTCAAGAGAGATGAAATCATCCCAAGTGATACCCTATAATCCAAGCTGATGAACCGCCAAAATCTTGATGAGTGCAAAATGGAAAATGTTGTTGAACTGTTGCTTAGGGGTCTTGTGCTGCACAAGGGTAGTCATCCTCTCTATGTTCCAGCATATGAAATAAGGAATGTTCATCATCCTTACCTGGGTGAAATGCATGAGCAACCTGATGTGATAAGCATATACTCAGGAGAAGCGACCTTCACAACTGAAATACCTCATGATTAATTTCATTAATGGAACAGATTCATCTATGAGATATCGGAACGGGAACACTCTCTCGAGATGCCTCAAGAAACCGAGTTTAATATATGGTTCATAATGTTGCCAGTCAATCTTCTACTTCTTGTTCCATGGTTCTCCAATGTTCGGTATGCCAGTTGCTAATGAGATAGAATCTGATGTAAGTGTGAAAGTGACATGAGCAAAAGTAACTCGATCACCATGTAAATGTAACACAAATAACCGAGCCAACTCCTGATGGACTTGAACAGTAGCAACCTTTTCGCAAAATTCATAACATGACTGAAACTAGAAACAAGAAATGGCAAGACAACAGACCTGCAATTTTGTAAGGGTGGTCGGTTCTTCTCTAACATGTCTGCCACCTTTATGAGGCCTTCTGGGTGCATGTCCCTCCGTGGGTGAGTCACTTTGGGTCTCTACTTCATAATCAGATGAATGACCAAATGACATAACTGCTGCTATACAAATTGCCTTGGAGAAAAAGATGCTAGTGATAAAACTATGTTGAACTGCTCTGTTTGTGATGTGGTTGAATTTTGCCACCAAAGGGAAAAAATTCACAAAGGGACTGTTAGGAAGAGGGAAAGTAGTAAGGGATTAGGGACTATTGGGACTATAGGGATTAGGGAAATGTAGGAGGTTTTTAAGGGATTTAATGTATAGGGTTAGGAATTGTTGTGTAGGATATGAGGTGTGGGGTTTGAAAATTTGGGAAAGGGAATATAGGAGAAGGAATTAATGAATTTAGGGAGGGGGTAGGAAATGAGGGAATGATGAAAACAAGGGAGAAATGGGATGGAGGAGTGACTTTGGCAGCAAAACAACGATTTTGAAATCCACAGCAAATTTCCTTGAGGTATTTTAGAGGTAGGGTTTGATATGTTTGTTCAACCATTAACATCCATAAACCGCCATAGCTTATCACAAACTTGGATGAAACATCAAGGAGAAGGCTCTACCTAGAAAATCCATGCAAGTGATTGGCAATTTGGCAAAATTTCAAGCAAATTCTGGCTTTCTGGTGTATGCACCACGCCTCATACCCAGTGCGCCGTGCCCGTGTTATTTAACACTCTGTGGTTTCTCCCAGTGCGTCGCGCCTCTCCAGTGTGCCGCGCCACCTTCTCTATGCGCTCCGCCAGCCAAACTTCCTCCAACTTCACCCAAATCACGCACTAACTCAACCAATTTGCTTTGAATGGCTTTTCTTTGAACTTGGCATGCAAATGACATTGATATTTATGGAAAACTCTTTATAAAGACATGGATTTGATTCTTGATTCTTGAAAACCCATTTTTGTAATGTTTGGCATTGGCACTTTTTGACATTTTAATACAACTCTGTGATTTGAATTTTCTTTTTTGATTTTTGACTGAAATGATGAAATTCTTGAAAAAAAATTGCAGGGATAGCTAACATGGAATTTGGCAAAGGAGACCAGGGCTGCGCCTGAAGAATTCAACAACTGAATTTTTTTTTTAAATTATTACAAAAGACGAAATGTCAAATTTTCTTCAAAATAGAGTTTTGAAGAAAAGTCATGATCCATCCAAATGACGATGAAAATATGTGAAATAACAACTTATTAAGAACCTCCCTCTAGCCTGCTGGCTTTATTGGACAGCTTGAAGACACAACTTGTGAAACCCTAGACCTAGTGACTGAAATGACACTTACTGATCAAAATACTAAAACAGGACTGTAATTGACTCAAAAACTTGATTTTAATGAAGAGACCTGAGCTTGTAGTGCAAGGCATGAGGGGTAATGAATAACAAGACCCTTCTGTCAGATTATGACATGCCCCCTAGCGGAATGCAACTGAGTGAATCAAGCGAGACACCTAAAAATGAAATGCAATAAATAGAAATGATCTCTGACAGAGGGATGTACAGACCGAATCTAACATTGACTCCAATGGGGATGGTAGATCCTTGGAGGTGCCAAGAACGGCAGATCTCTGTGAGATCTAGATAGTGCCTTCGTCCATTGGGCTATGGAGTCCATTATTTCGAGAACTCGACACAAGACTCTTGACTTATTTATTGACACAAACTTGACTCAATTAGGAAACCAAAATGACTAAAAACATGACTCAACAAACTGAACCAAAAACTGAAAATATTTCTTTAGAATTATAGCCTTCACTTCGGGCCCCAGACTGAAGAAAATATCCCAGCACACTCTTACAATGAAATTGAAATTAAAATGGTATGTACAATGACAATGTAGACAGTAGAAACAACTCAAAAATGATACCTCTTGAGCAGTCAACCATTGACCGGCCCTCCAGGACATTCTTCTCCATTCATCTCCTTCAGAAGAAAAACATTCTGACCAAGATATGCAGCAATTTTGAAGGGACCTTTCCAGAGATTTTCAAACTTACCATGCTTACCCTTTTCCTCATTCCTTGCATCCCATTTCAGCACCACTTCCTCCAATTGGAATCTGTCCGCCTTCGCTTTTCTGTCATAGATTTTCTTGATCTTCTCCTACAACTTGGATGTGTTTTGGAAGAACTCTTCTCTTGTCTGCTGCAAGTGGACCATTTGATTTAGTCTTCGCTACATAGGATCTTCCTCACTGCCGGCCTCTTGAAGAAGTTTGACTACCTGAGCTACTAGAGAGGTAGGAAACACTGTATCAACTCCATACACAAGCTCAAAGGGAGACATACCAATGGATTTCTTTTGGCTGACCCAATCTGCCCAAAGTGCATTGACCAACTTCTTATGCCAACTCTTCTTGTTAATTTCCAGCAGCTTCTTGATGATGTTGACTAAAGATTTATTAGAAGACTCTACCAAACCATTGCCTTGCGGATGATAGGCAGTTGAGTGACCCAAAATGATTTTATACTTGTTACAAAACTCAATCATCCTCTTTGATTTGAATTTTGCTGCGTTGTTGGTGATTAACTTATTCGAGCAACCAAAATGAGACAAAATGTTATTCTCAAGGAATGAAATAATTACCGCATCCGTAGCTTGTCTAGTGGGAATTGCTTCGATCCATTTCGTGAAATAATCTGTTGCCGTGAGAATCCATCGATGCTGACTCGAAGAAGTGGGATGCATTTCACCAATGAAATCCAACCCCCACTGCTGAAAAGGGGCACTCACCTCAATGGGTTTAAGCGGAAAAGGCTGTAATTTCTACCTTCCTTCAAAAATCTAACATTTATGACAGCTCTTGACCACCTTATACACATCAGCAAACAATGTCGGCCAATAGTACCCCGCTCTCAGAATTTTATTTGCAATTGTTTTCCAAAAAAGGTGACTGCCACAATCTCCTTTGTGGAAATATTCCATGACCTGCTTAGCTTCTTCTTCCACCAAACAATTCAACAGAACGCCATCGGGATCTTTCCAATAAAGTGCAGAATTTAGAATACAAAACTTAGCAGCTTTTAATTTGAGAGTTCTACTTTTGTTTCTAGTCACCGGGAGGTGGCGACAAATTTTACAGTACATATATGATATCTGAATACCATGGGGAGAGAACAAACATTTTGGATACCTGAATTGACAAACCTTCCTCATTCTCATCGGACATAGCAGCGATCAGATTTATGTCTAAGGCGTGCAAGTTGGATTCAGCCATTAACTTTGCCTATCCCTGCCTTTTAACAAGCTTGGTGGGCTTTATCTCCACATCGTACTCCAACAAAGTGGCAATCCACTTGCCTCTTCTTCCTTCTGGATCGGTCTGCACTAAAATATCCTTGACGGCAACGTTAGGAACATAAGCCAAAGTATGAGAATGCAAAACATATACTCGAAACTCTTTCAGTGCTTTGACAAGTGCAAGGGCCTGCTTTTCAATGATGTTGTACTTCAAGGCTGCATCTCTTATAGTTCAGCTGAAAAAAGTAATTGGTCTTTCATACTCCTCTCTTTTATGCATTAATATTGCTACCATTATATGCTCTGAAGCAAAAGAAAATAGTATAAAATCCTGAGTGTAGTTCGGGCTTATTAGAACCGAAGTTGAGGAAAGAGTCAATTTGACTAAGTTGAAAGATTTTACAGCCTCTTCCATCCACTTCACTTGGTTGTCCTTCTTAAGCATGTTTGTAATCTCTCTTAGGTGTTCAACAAGATTAGGAACGAAGCGGCGCTAAAAATTCCTCTTACCATTAAAATATTGTATCTCCTTCTTGTTCTGGGGCAAGTCAATTTGCTGAATTGCTTCTACACGTGCTGGATCAATACGAATGCCATCTTTTGATATGATGTGCCCATGTAGTTTGCCCTCATCCATGGCAAACAAGCTTTTCTTTGGATTCAGCAACACACCATATTTTCTACACTTTTGAAATACAATTTTCAAATGATACATGTGCTCTTCATTTGATTTGGAAAACATGGTTAGGTCATCAAGGTACACAACCAAAAAGACATCCTTCTCATTTGCGAATGCCAAGTCCATTGCCCGTTGAAATGTGGCACCCGCGTTCTTCAAACTGAAAGGCATTTTGGTGTAATGAAAAGTTCCCCACGGAGTGGTGAACGTTGTTTTATCCCGGTCATCTTCATGGACCAAAATTTGGTTATATCCAAAATAACCATCGATTAGTGACATCCGAGATGCTCCAACTACTCGCTGAAGTATATGATCCATTTTGGGCAATGGATAATTGTCCTTCAATGAAACTTTATTGATATTCCTAAAATCAATGCACAAGCGAATCTCACCTGTCTTCTTTCGTACGGGCACCAAATTAGAGATCCAGTCGGAAAATCTGATGGGAACAATGATTCTTGATTTGTACAACCTATTTATCTCATTTTCAATTGATGGCAGCAGTTTTGGATTTAGCATTCTCAACTTCTGTCTGAAAGGTTTTTGATTAGGCTTAATGGGAATCGTGTGATGAATTATATTGGTATCATATGTCTTCAAGTCAGAATTATCCCAAGCAAACACATCAGCAAAAGATGACAACAAACTGATATATTTGGCTTTTACCTTTTGTGGCAATGATTTGGACAGTTTTACCATTTTGGGATTTACAGTTGTTCTGATATTGACCTCTTCAACACCCTTTTCTGTTGGCTGCAAGGTTGGCTTGCGGGCTACGTCATCTTGATCAAAGAGTTCTTCTAAAGGTATCAAGCCTTTAGGAATTATGTTATCCTTTAGCTGCAACACTTCCATTTGATTGATCTGCACACCATCTTCACCATTATCATGTTCTACGTCAATTGAAGTATCCTTAAACTTACCTTTGTTTTGCAGAAAATCATCAATTTCCTCATCGTCTTGGAAAACTTGCCAATATCTCTGATTATCTGGGACAGTCGGACAATGCTTGACATGGATTTAAAATTTATTGCTTGAGTTCATAGGAATCTTCAAACTACTTGCTACCTTAGCAAGTGCATCAAAAATGCCATTTTGAATATGAGGCACACACATCAAGGTATAATCTGAAAACAATTTCAGGATGTCTAGGACTGATTTCGGTAAGCTCGCATCTGAGGATGTTTTGCTTGATACTCACCTTTAACTTGCTTAATCACCAGTTCAGAGTCGCCATATACTGCAATCCTCTTAGCATTCAGCTTTCTTAGAATTTTTAGGCCAGCAATCAAAGCTTCGTACTCAGCCTCATTGTTTGAACAATCAAAAGCTAGCTTATAAGAACATACCCGCACATTACTAGGCACTTTGTCTAGAGTGGAAAAAGGATTGCATACCCAAATACCAATTCCAGTGCCATCATTTCCCACTGCACCATCGAAATCCATGGTCCACAAGCCCTCTTCATCTTCTTCTAAGTGTCGAAATTCTGTTGGCTCTGTTTAGCCTGCTTGCTATCCATTATCTTCAGCTGATTGCTCAACGGTGTCTTGTTGTTCTTGTCCTTCTTTCTTCAAAATTTCTCTGAAATTATTTTTTATTTCTGGAATACATTCTGCTTCTACTAATTGACTATCTATATCATTGAAACTATCTGAATACAAAACAAAAGACTCTAGATCTGTATGTACATAATTGATCGGATGATTGATCGGTTTCTTCTTGCTTGTAATCATGTATTTCATTTTCTATTCCCGGTACAATTTTCTCATTTGGCCAAACACAGGAATCGTTGCATAGGAGAAATCTAGTTGTAATGTCCCTTTCAATTTCGCTCCCAAAGACCTGGAAAGGAGCATACCAAACCTGGGAGGAATGTCTGCCACAACAATATCCATCAAAACATTTTTTCGTTGGGATTTGATCCAGACTTACAACCAAGTCTTTGATGAGCCCAATACATCTCACTCTACTGGAATCAAATGAAAAGAGATCATGGTATTTCCTAGTGATGTCCAAACCCAACTTCTCCATGATAGCTTTCGGTATAAGATTGTGGGAAGCTCTAGAATCGAACATAGCATTATGTAACACAAAATCATGCACCCTTAAACTGATATAAAAAGGTTGCACATCACTATCTGAAGACTCGCCATTCAATGCTAGCCCAAAAATCAATCCAGGTTGATCATCTTCGACATTCACCATATCAGACATTGGATCAAAGTTTAAAATTTTAGAAACTTGTCCTCTATAACTGTTGTTCCTCGTTATTTCAGTCAAGGGAATGGATACCTTCAATTTAGAAATTTCATTTTCCAAACTAAAAGCTAAAATCTTTTCTACCTCTTTGACTGGGACATCTTTCTTCTCCTTTTCCTTTGATGCAATTGGCTAATTTGATTTTTCTGCTGATGGAGATTTGCTTATATTAGGATCAGCTATCTCTTTCCCTTTCTTTTGTACACCAGGTGAATCATTCTTTGAATATGGATATTTTCTTAACAGACACATCTCTGTTTCTAAGTGAATATTGACGCTGATGGGCGGACAAAGCATTCATATAGCCTCTTTGGTACTCATCTGATTCTTCTTCCAAAACTGTGTCATTTGCTAGACTGAAATCTGCATCTTTGTGTACTGCTGAACTTTCTCCGTACTCCTCTTCTTCAATAATATAAATTGGCATATCATCTGGAGTAAAAAAGTGGTTTTCCTCTCCAATCACATTCTCCTCCTCTTCTGACTCCGGATAAAGTACCACATTCTACTGTAGAGGTGGCTGTACTGGTTGTTGTGCTATCTGATCTTGTGCTCGCCACTATCTTTGTTTGATTCTATATTATGGCTGTTGCTGGCCATGGAAATTAGGATTTCTAACTTTTGGCTCCAGTTTATCAAGCTTCACCCTTTCAATCATCTGCTCCACCTTCCGAAGTAATTGATCTATTGAAGATGATTCCTCTTTTATTGTGACCTTCTTTTATGCTCTTGCTCTAGCCCTCTTGGCCAGCAAATTTGCCTCAACGCTAACCGCGATCTTTTGCATATCTTCCATTGTGGTAGGCTCTCTCTCTCTCTCTATTAGTTGATAAGCCATGTCAGCATCAAAACCATCTTGAAATTTCATCATGGCTAGCCCCACAGGTGGCCTCAAATGATCAGGAATTGCTTTGTAAACTGAATTGAATCTAGTGTAGTAATCTTGAATGGACTCACCGACATTCCGCTTGATGTGCTCATATTCTTGAACGATCTGAAGCAAATTTTTCTTGATTTCCCAACGATCTAAGAATTTCCTTTGTAGATCATCCAATGTAGCAATGCTAGCAGCGGGCAAAGCTCAGTACCATTTCCTAACTTCACCACTAAATGTTTGTGCAAACAATCTCATTGTTACATTTTCTGCATCAATCTCATCAAGGTCACAAAAATCTGCCATTGGGTCGACATGTTGTTGAGCGGTAGTGTTGTGAGGAGTGCCATCAAACAAAGGAATCTTGCTCTGATAATCTGTGGGCATATCATCTAAAACTTGAGGCAGCACGAGAGGTGCAAAACGGGAAGCCATCACTCTTGGTGGATTCGGTCTTGGGGATGTTGGGGGAGTAGGTGCAGCTGATGTGTGAGGTGTATGAGGAGGGGTGTGCAGAGGAGATGCAATTTTGGATGTAGAAGAAGAGCTTACTATAGATCTTTGATATGAGACAATAGGTTGCACAGGGATAGTGGGAATGAAGAGTGGTTGAGTGAGAATCCTTGAGCTAGATGCAATTGTAGAAGGTCCAAGAGTCGCAGACATAGTTTATAAGAAATCAACAAGGTTTGAAGCCACAATTGAAGTTTGAAGCTGTGTCAAAATATAATCATCAATTGACCAATTAACCATTTCAATTTCGAGATCTACAACAAAATGAGGATTGGGGACAGTAGACTCAACAACACTTTCAGATTTGGTTTCAAACAACGATATTTCGAACTACTCATCAAAATCAAGCTCTTCAAGGTACTCAAAAAGTGTAGGACATGAATAAGATTTAAACACGGGAATCATGGAGCTCCCTTGACGAAGAAGTCTTGGAATCAAATTGGGAATTTTGTAGACAGGAGGAGGATCTAGATCGAGATTAGCTTTGGTATATCTCCTTGAAGCCAATGTGGTGTTTTCAAATAATCAAATGGACATAAACAATGTTCTCAGCCTATCAAATTCTAAGCTTATCATCCATAGCTTAGAATCATCACATGTACTGGGGTGTTTGCAAGTTAGCTTTCCCATTAGTGAGACTAGACCGGAGATTGACTGAAGTAGCATTTATCTACTTGCGCTAATGCAATGCAAAAGCATTTTGAAGGCTACCTGGCTAATATTCAGACTCTGTCTGTAGTGTCAAAACAAAGAATACTAACACACAATCAAATTAAGTTCCCCAGTGGAGTCGGCACTATGTTAGAGCCTAGATTTTCCTCAGGCTGGAAAGGCAAGGTTCTTAGGTCCACATCAAACCAGGCTCAACCTCGTAGCTAGCCCTACGAGGAAAGGAGAGGGCTCTCTCCGGGTCAATATCAGCAAAATATAATTGATGGGGCTCGAGATGACTGAAATAAAAGCTAATCTTAGGCTAGGTATGAAGTACCAGGATTTGAATTGAGTTTTTGGGGGTTTTAAGTCGGAAAATGGGAGAGGCAAATTTGGGTCTGGGGATAAGACATAGTTTTTGCAGAGTTCTGATTGGGGAAAGGGAGGAAAATTGTTTTGATGCTTTAGAATGAATTAATGGATGTATCAGACCGGTGAGGAGCCAAGGAGGGCAAGAGGGTCTAAAGAGTCCTCCTCAAACAGATGAAAACATTGAAAGCAGAGCACAACAATCCAGTGAATTCTACTTTAATCACTCAGTTGTTTAATTTCAAAAGCAAGGAGAAGGGAAAATGGTACACATAAACATCAATGAACTTACGAGTACGTAGAGAAACACACCATCAAAACACAAAGCTGCATGGATCCCAACAAGTGCTACAAAACCCTGGTCTTTCCTTAGCCAAAAATGCAGAGATAGAATGTACAATGATGTGCCAAGCAATCCCAACCGTCCAACGCTGAAAATGACTCAGAATATACATGATATAGACCATCCTAACCCACTCCCATGCCTCTAGGGGTCAAGCTCATCATTCTAGGAGCTGTTTCAACCAATTCTAAACAAAGCACTAAAATCTAGGCAATCAAACAACTTGCCTCTATAAGGTAGGAAACTGATTCACTCATTAAATTTTTACTTTTTAATGGATGAATCCTCTAGAACAAGTAAAAATATGCCAATATTACATCATGATTCTTCAATTACATCAAGATAGGTCAATAATTACATCACAAAGCAAAACTAGTCAAACTGGCCGAATTTCTGAGCTGGAAGGTGAAAAATTGGGCAAAAATCCTCTATGCGCCACGCCAAATCCTCTATACGTCGCGCCACTTTGGAGCTGCATTTGAGGCACTTCCCAAAGTCCTAATTGAGCTCAAGATATATTTTTGCAAAGCTCTGCCTGTTACATTCCAACCATTGTGGAATGTTTCAATTTGGTGTCCATTTGCCCCTCCAAAACTTCAATCTCCCAAGACTACTTCATGTGTGTCAAAATAGGGGCAGTGAGGTCATGTTTTGAGTGTTTTCGACCTCTTGTGGACTCAAAACTTGCCCAAACTTCTTGGCCATGCACCATCTGTCATGATTTTTCATGCCAAATCCAAAAATATAATTTTTTTTCCATTTGGTACCCTCTAGCAAAAGCGAGTGCCACGTGGTGTGGCGCACAGGGAAGCAAAACCTGTTTTTCAGTGCAAAAATTTTCAAAAATACAAAAATTTCTCCAAATTTCTTGAAATTTGGGTTGTACCTTCTCTATCAAGTGTCATGCTAGGCTAAAGAGGCTTCAGCCAATATCCAAAGACAATCATGCTCCTTTTGCCTCTTTTGCTTCCTTATTTCCTTCTTCAATTTCGCCTTTAGACTCCTTATTCGTTCCTTGGAACTCATATTGCACGCCCTATAATGGAAATCCATGTGTCTCAACAATGCTTTGTCCCTATCGGCCTTCTCCAGTAGTCTCTCCAGGTGGATGTTGATTCTCTCGAGCCAAGACTCCCGATCATCATTAATCTCTTGCTCCAATGAAGTGAGCTCAATCCTCCGCGTTTGGGCAGCTTGGCGATTCTCACGGATTTTTTGCAACTCCATGATTGCCTTCTGATCTTTGAGCTATTTGTTCCTCTGCTCCAAATATTTCATAGTACACTTAGCCCTCTCCAAGTCAAGGTACAAGGCTGTGATCTTCGTCTGCTGCTCCTGGATGATCTCTCTAAGATGTGCATTTTGCGAGCCCATGTTTGTAACATCATCCTGAACGAGAATGAAATCAGTCTCTCGCTCACCTGAAGGCCCCTCATCCTACATTGGCCTCTTGCCTCTATCCTGTACCTATGGTGCTAATGTCGGAAGCAAGCCCCCTTCCACCCCGGGTGGAGATAACACTTGCTTTGCTACTGCAAATAACTGCCTCGTGCCCTTCTAATATGTAATGAAGACTGGTATAGTAGTAGTGTGTGGATCGTGGCCCTCTTGGTGATGAGAAGGTCCACCAGTCTCTTGCCCAACCTCTGAAGGTCCCTGTGAAGCTCTGAAAAAGTCATGAGAGATGAAATCATGCCAAGTGATACCCTATAATCCAAGCTAATGAACCACCAAAATCTTGATAAGAGCAAAATGGCAAATGCTGTTGAATTGTTGCTCAGGGGTCTTGTGCTGCACAAGGCGGTAACCCTCTCTATGTTCCAGCATATGAAATAAGGAATGTACATCATCCTTACCCAGGTGAAATGCATGAGCAACCTGATGTGATAAGCATATACTTGGGAGAAGCAACCTTCACAACTGAAATACTTCATGATTAATTTCATTAATGGAGCATATTCATCTTTGAGATATCGGAATGGGAACACTCTCTTGAGCTACCTCAAGAAACTGGGTTTAATATATGGTTCATAATGTTGCTGGTCAATCTTTTGCTTCTTGTTCCATGGTTCTCCAATGTTCAGTATGTCGGTTGCTAATGAGATAGAATCTGGTGTAAGTGTGAAAGTGACACCAGCCAAAGTAACTCGATCACCATGTAAATGTAACAAAAATAAGCAAGCCAACTCCTGATGGACTTGAATAGTAGCAACCTTTTCGCAAAATTCATAACATGACTAAAACTGGAAACAAGAAATGGCAAGAGGGCATGCCTGCAATTCTGTAAGGGTGGTCGGTTCTTCTCTAACATGTCTGCCACCTTTATGAGGCCTCCTGGGTGCATGTCCCTCTGTGGGTGAGTCACTTTGGGTCTCTACTTCATAATCAGATGAATGACTGGATGACATAACTACTGTTGTATAAACTGCCTTGGAGAAAAAGATGTTGGTGATAAAACTATGTTGGACTGCTCTGTTTGTGACGTGGTTGAATTCTGCCACCAAAGGGAAAAAATGCACAAAGGGACTGTTAGGAAGAGGGAAAGTAGTAAGGGATTAGGGACTATTAGGAATATAGGGATTAGGGAAATGTAGGAGGGTTTTGAGGGATTTAATGTATAGGGTTAGGAATTGTTGTGTAGGATATGAGGTGTGGGGTTTGAAAATTTGGGAAAGGGAATATAGGAGAAGGAATTAATGGATTTAGAGAGGGGGTAGGAAATGAGGGAATGATGAAAACAAGGGAGAAATGGGATGGAGGAGTGACTTTGGAAGAAAAACACTCATTTTGAAACCCACAGCAAATTTCCTTGAGGTATTTTAGAGGTAGGGTTTGATATGTTTGTTCAACCATTAACATCCATAAACCACCATAGCTTATCACAAACTTGGATGAAACATCAAGGAGAAGGCTCTACCTAGAAAATCCACACAAGTGATTGGAAATTTAGTGAATTTTCAAGCAAATTCTGGCTTTCCGGTGTATGCGTCGCGCCTCATACCCAGTGTGTCACGCTTGTGTTATTTAACACTGTGTGGTTTCTCCCAGTGCACCGCACCTCTCCAGTGTGCCGCGCCACCTGCTCTATGCGTCGCGCTGGCCAAACTTCCTCCAATTTCACCCAAATCACGCACTAACTCAACCAATTTTCTTTGAATGGCTTTTCTTTGAACTTGGCATGCAAATGACATTGACCTTCATGGAAAACTCTTTATAAAGACATGGATTTGATTTTTGATTCTTGAAAACCCATTTTTGTAATGTTTGGTGTTGGCACTTTTTGACATTTTAATACAAATCTGTGATTTGAATTTCCTTTTTGATTTTTGACCGAAATGATGAAATTCTTGGCAATTTTTTGTAGGGATAGCTGACATGGAATTTGGCAAAGGAGACCAGGGCTACGCCTGAAGAATTCAACAACTGAAATTTTTTTGGAAATTATTACAAAAGACGAAATGTCAAATTTTCTTCAAAACAGAGTTTTGAAGAAAAGTCATGATCCATCCAGATGACGATGAATATATGTGAAATAACAACTTATTAAGAACCTCCCTCTGGCCTGCTGGATTTATTGGACAGCTTGAAGACACAACTTGTGAAACCCTAGACCTAGTGACTAAAATGACACTTGCTGATCAAAAGACTAAAACAGGGTTGTAATTGACTCAAAAACTTGATTTTAATGAACAGACCTGAGCCAGCAGTGCAAGGCATGAGGGGTAATGAATAACAAGACCCTTCCGTTAGATTATGACATGCCCCCTCGCGGAATGAAACTGAGTGAATCAAGCGAGACACCTAAAAATGAAATGCAATAAGGAGAAATGATCTCTGGCCGAGGGATGTACAAACCGACTCTAACACATTTCATCTGGGTAGACTGATTTGGAACTGGTCTGAATTTCCTTCTTCAGCAAAAGCAACATGATGTCAATTTGGACAGCGCCACCAATGTATTTCTACATATTATTCCTGTTCACCTTCAGATATTCCTTGCTGGTGGTCTACTTGAGCTAGTCCAAGTATTCCTTAATCTCCTTCCTAACTTGATTCCTGCACTTGGCTTGAGTGAGTGATACAACTGAAGGTATCCTATGATTTCACCATGAAATCCATGGTATTGTATAATCATATATATGAGCCATAAATGTTGGTGATGAATGAGGTGATTTGTTTGTTACTCTAGATGATCATATAAACTTGTGCTCTCTCCAACTTTTCCTATTTCCTTGTTTTCTTTTCCAATTAGGATAGTTCATGTTTGTGTTGGATTGACCACTCATGCATGACCATGATGGCTATATGTATAGCCTTAAGGGAATTAGCATTATCTCTACACTTTTTATGCATGTCGTGCAAGTGGAAAATTTCTTTATCCATGATGAGATGCTCCTCATAAAGGCTTTGCATGGTTTCTCCCAATGTTGATACTTCACCAAGTATGGTTGCCTTAATTTCTTCCATATATAACTGTGCGAGAGATGCTTTCTAGACTTATGCTTAGAGCTGCTCAATTTTTTTCCTTGCAGCCTACAAAATATTTTCCATCTACCTATTCTCAGCCATGAGATGCCCTATATTTGACTTGGTAGCACCTGCTAAGTCCAAGTTGCTTTTAGCAATGGCTTTTGGATTTTTCTTGGTATGCGTTACAATCACCCTTTCTCTAATGAGTGCAGGAGATGTAAGATCATCCATAAAATGTTTCTTTCTCACTTGTAAAATATTCTTCTTAATCTCATCATAAGCTAGATTGTACATATCCATGATCGTACCATCATCAAGAGGAAACATTTCCTCTTCTTCACTTGGAGCTTGCTTTGTTGTCGAAGGAAGGAGGGATTGAATAGTGATGTGTTGAGTGCTCAACATAATATCAACATCTTGGTTTAGAAACTTTGATTCCTCCTCCATGTCTTGAATCACAATCAGTTCTTCAATTTCTTGGTAAATTTCCTTCTCTTTCAATTGATTGCTCTTGTATTCTAGTAGCCAGTTTTGCTCTTTTTCTTCATCCTATTTCCGTGATGCTTCTTCTTCTTATATTCTCCACCTTTCTTTTTCCTCTTTTTCTTCCTTTCTTCTTCCAATCTATTTTTCTCTTGTTCTTCTCTCTGGTTCATCTCTTCTTCCTACTTCCTATGTTTCCTCCTCTTTTTTGTCGCTATGATTCCTTTTAGGATGATTGAATTTTCTTTCATCTTATGGCTCTCCTCTTCCACTGGACTATCCTCTTTCCCTTTTCGGGCACTAGGTTTCATATTTATGTTGGTTCTTCCTCTGGAGTGACTTCTTTCTGAGGAGTAATTCATGATGTTCCTGCGAAGATCACTAGTTCATGGGTCTTGGAGGCATTGTGGCAATTCTTTATCTTTTCCTACTCAGGCATGTAAAATGTCTTGCTTGGCCCTTGGAAATGAATCCTTGCACAAAGTTCTTTTAAAACATTTATAGGATCATACGGTGTTGGGAGCGGGATCCCCCAAGGGCATTTTTGGGGCTAAATGCCCATGTTTTAGTCAAGTTTTCTAATATTATTGTATGTTGGGTTGTGTTATATTCTTTCCACATAGTTAATAGGGGGTTTGAGGGGTACCCGTAACCCCACTTTATGGGGTCCGAGGCAGCGCCCCAGAAAATTTTGGTTTTGGACCCTTTTAGTGGGTGCACCCACTCTATGGTTTTGCATGATTTTCACACATGTTTTTGGACGCAATGGTTTTCGATCATGGTATTGGATGCGATGGTTTTTTGGTCCATGGTATGGATGTGATGGTTTTCGGTCCATGGTATTTGATGCTTTAGCATGTATAAATATGTATTGTAACATTGAAAGGAACATAATGAAAAATCAAGCTGGTAGTCCCGGTTTTGGGATCCAGTGGGAAATCTCTGTGTATATGTGTTTTATGTGTTATGCTCTCGCATTTTTAATTTTTGCTATGATTTAGAATTCGTATGCAGGTAATTTCTACACGGGGTTAAAATCTACATTTGGTATCAGAGTTGTTTTGGCTTCAAGGGGATGCCTTTGTTGCTGAGGGGTTTCGCTCGGGCCTATGGTAGACCCTATTCAGTGGCAGATCTGCGAGATCGATTCTGGTGGTGAAAGAAGATGGCGAGCAGCGGAAAGATAGAGATTGAGAAGTTCAATGGTCAGAGTTTTGAGTTGTGGAAACTCAAGATGGAGGATCTGTTGGTGGATAAAGATCAGTGGATCGCGGTAGATCTGGGTACTAAACCAATGGGAGTGACGGATGAAGAATGGAAGAAGTTGGATCGGAAGGCAAAGAGCACAATATGATTGTGTGTCTCAGATTCAGTATTCTTGAATGTATCAGGGGAAGCTACGGCGAAGGCTTTATGGGACAAGTTAGGGACTTTGTACCAATCTAAGTCTCTGGTGAATAAACTGTTCCTGTGGAAAAAAATGTATAACCTGAGGATGAAAGATGGAGACTCGGTGACAGAGCATCTGAAAGCATTTAATACTGTGGTAATTCAGTTATTATCTGTTGATATTAAAATTTCAGATGAAGATAAGTGCATCAGTTTGTTGTGTTCTCTACCAGGATTCGTGGGATAGTCTGGTTATTGCAATAGGTAGCAATGCATCTGCTTTGCAGTTTGATGAAATAGTCTCAGCCTTGCTGACGGAGGAGATGAGACGGAAAAATATGGACAAACAAAATGGTGATGCCTTGTCTGTACGAGGACGGTCCCAGAACAGAAACAAAAATAATCATCGAGTGGGAGATCTAAATTTAGAGGGAGATATAAATCTCCAAGAAAACCTATAAAGGTGGTGTGTTGGAAATGCGGTAAGGAAGGGCACTTCAGAAGGGATTGTAAATCTAAAGCTCCTGATAAAGGAAAGGGATCTGATGATGTTCCTTCTGCAGAGGTGAAAACCACCTCAGATGAAGGTGGGGATGTGTACTTGGCTTCTTCAAGTACACATGTAGATCATGAGGCATGGTTGATTGACTCAGGTGCATCCTTTCACTTCACTCCCCATAGAGAGTGGTTCTGCGAGTATGAGAAATACGATTGTGGTGATGTCTTCTTAGGAGATGATAGGAAGGCTAGAATCATTGTTGGTGGAAAAGTAAAGTTGAAGTTGCAAGGTGGAAGGGTTAGAACCCTTCCGGGTGTTCTGCATATTCTTGCATTGGCCAGAAATCTTATTTCTGTAAGCAAGTTGGATGATGCAGGTGTAAAGACGGTGTTCGAGAAGGATACCTGCAAGATGGTTCGAGGAGCATTGGTATTGATGCGGGGAGTTCGGATTGGAACTCTGTACAAGCTGCAAGGTAGTACTGTTGTTGATGGGTGCAATAGTTCTATGGTTCTTGAAAATGGAGCAGAAAATCTAGTGGTCTCTGGAGAGAAGACCATGTTGTGGCACCAAAGGCTTGGACATATTGGAGAGAAGGGCCTTCTAATACTTCATGGTAAAGGTATGGTAGAAGGTATGAGTAATAGCTCTCTGGATTTTGATTTCTGTGAAAATTGTGTATATGGGAAGCAGAATTGGGTGAGTTTCCCCTCTGGTGGTAAGAGGAAGAAACAAATATTAAAGCTTGTGCACAGTGATGTGTTTGGACCTGTGAAAGTTCCATCACTGGGTAATTCTGTGTACTATGTATCATTTATAGATGACTTCTCAAGGAATACATGGATATAGTTCCTTAAGAAGAAATCTGAAGTCTTTGACAGGTTTAAAGAATTTAAGGCTCTGGTGGAAAATCAGACAGAGAAGAAGATAAAGGTGCTGAGGACAGATAATGGTGGAGAATTCTGCAGCAAGGAATTTGAAGAATTTTGGAAGAAGTGTGGTATAGCACGGCAGAAGACTACTCCATATACACCTCAGCAAAATGGAGTCGCAGAAAGAATGAACAAGACGTTGATGGAAAGGGCAAGAAGCATGCTCAGTGGTGCCGGGTTAGGACAGGAATTCTGGGCAGAGGCGGTGGATACTGCATGTTACTTTGTCAACAGGTCACCTTCATCAGCGTTGGAGGATAAGACTCCACAAGAAGTATGGACTGGTAAGAAACCCTCTCTTTCACATCTGAGGGTATTTGGATGTGATGCATATGTACATGTCCCAAAGGAGAAACGAACCAAGTTGGATAGTAAATATGAAAAGTGCATCTTTATTGGGTATAAGGATGGTTTAAAGGGTTATAAGCTTTGGAACCCAGTAACAAGGAAGGTTGTGTACAGTCGAGATGTGGTGTTCAGAGAGGTGAAAGATGTTATTAAACATGAAGTCCAACCAAAGGAACCTGTGAAGATAGAGTTCGAACTAAAGGAGGAAGAATCAGACTCTGTAGCAGAGGAGGAATCAGAAGATGAAGAGCCACAAACTCCAGCTGTGAGAAGATCAGTTCGAGAAAGAAGGCAGCCAGAAAGGTATAGTCCATCTGCTTTCTGTTCAAACTTTGCTTTGTCTGTTACTGATGATGATCCCAGAACTGTGAAGGAAGCAGTGGATTCAGAGGATGGAAAACTCTGGAAAGAGGCCATGGTTGATGAAATGGCATCTTTGCACAAAAATGAGGCTTGGGATCTGGTGGAGTTGCCCATTGGAAGGAAACCCATTGGTAGAAAATGGGTGTTCAGGAAGAAGCCAAATGCAGAAGGGAAGGAAATACAAAGCTCGGTTGGTAGCAAAAGGCTATTCCCAGGTGCCGGGAATTGATTTTGGTGATATTTTTTCTCCTGTTGCCAAGGTAACTTCTATTAGATTACTTTTATCTGTTGCTGCTGCTTTTGATTTTGAGGTAGAACAGATGGATGTGAAGACAACATTTCTTCATGGGGATTTTGAAGAGGAAATCTACATGAAGCAACCTGAAGGCTTTGCGGTGAAGGGTAAGAAAGAGCTGGTATGCAAGTTAAAGAAGTCTGTATGGGTTAAAAACAGTCACCAAGGATGTGGTATCAGAAATTTGATACATTTATACGGGGACTTGGCTTCACCAGAAGCAAAGCAGATCACTGTGTGTATTTTAAATTAATTGGTGACGTGTTATTTATCTGGTCTTGTATGTGGATGATATGTTGCTGGTTGGAAATGACAAAGAAATTATCCAGGATTTGAAGACCCAATTGTCCTCCAATTCGACATGAAAAATCTTGGTGCTGCAAACTATATTCTGGGCATGGAAATTAAAAGAGATCGAGCAAA